>JACMIG010000800.1:0-12266 GCA_014805385.1 Levipalatum texanum
AATACGACTGTTATACTCTCTAATTAAATATGTTTGTGTCGCTCAATATGCTCTGTAATTATCCTGAAAAAATCATCTCGATAGGGTGAAACAAAAAAATAAAATAAAATCAAATGTTACAAAAATTCCGAAATTAAAGTCAGTTTAATTCGTGCTATATATTTTGCACTGAAAAGGAGCAACACGTGAAATGCTGAAACAGCATACATAGAACATATTTACCTTCACAACCCCAAACGTGCATGCCTTGAAATCAATCGTACTCAGAGAAACCGAATTTCAAATCGCCGATGTACCATTACTTTCCGATCAACCTAATATAATATTATCAGGAATACTTGGCATTTTTCTTCATTTTTAGGTGGCTTATGAACCAACGCAACAACAATTTCATTGTTGCAAGGTGTTTCCTTTCTCGATCAGCTCCACCATTTCCCTTGGCTGTTTCGTTGGTGACCGTCTACATGGCAGTATTTGCCTTTCAATTCCTCCTCAGACTTATTGCCTGGAATCGTTGCCAAAGTTTATTTTTGTAAGACGATTTGTCAGCAATTCCTTTATAGAAAAGCAATCAAATTCCTCGCACAGATATTGCATTTCTTCGCTATTGAAATGGCTGTTTTGATACGGAATATTACGCCCTTTTGCGTGGCGCGGCCCTTCTCCCTAGACTTATTGCCCTGGAGTCGTTGACTAATTTTTCTTTATTGTTAGGGTGAGTATCGTTTCATTCCTCGCTATTGAAAGGCCGCGGGGCCGTTGCAGACACAACAATGCCCTTTTTCCATCTCTCTTTCATTTCCCCATGTTTAGGCCAACAACATTCCTCCCCCTAAAGTGCAATTCGTCACCGCTCCAGGTATTGGCAATATCGCATTTCATTGCCGATGAGTATTAGCGGGCGCGCAGGCGAAATATATGTGCAAAGGGAACGAACATTTGTTGCGGGCAATGCTTGCTGTCATATGAGACAGTTGTGTTGACTTTATTTTCAATGGTCATGCGCTGAGTGATCAAGTATTGTAGTCCTTATTTAGTCATGCCTGTTCCAAATCTACAAAAATATAAGGGCATCGTAACTAGATTGGAGTGCGCAGGTTTTGTAGATATGTAGCTGTCCCGGAAGTTTTTATTTAGTCATGCTTTCAAAGGGTAATAACAAATTCAAGGTCAAATTCTTTAAGAGATCAGAACCATTCCCATTGTGTGATGTGTGCAGGGCTTTACGATCTGCTTACATCCATAAGCATGAATGTGCATTAGTTCACATTCCCATTCAAAGTTGGGAGGGGGGGGGGGTAGAGATAGCGAAAGGAGTGGAAGGTCTGGACAGCGAAATGCAGTACAATGATATTCGTTATGACGGAAGTACTTTTTTGTGATGGGAAGGAGAGATATGAAAAGATGACAAATATTTGGTCATGTGGGGACGCCGCAGTTTCCATCTCCTTTTGTGTAAGGAATGTGCTGTATGCAACAGAGGGGCGGCGGGCAACCGCTGCACTAACATTTTAGGTTCCCCAAGATTCTATCCCGATAACTACAGACTTTTGATTACCCTGTTTGCCTGATCTTTCCGTGCACTTTCCTTATGGCACTTTACGGGGCGCGCTGCAAAGAGATTGCCCCGCTCCGCGCGCTATGCGGTGCGTTAAATGGCAGACGCATTTACGGCGCCTACATGACTTTGCTCATTTGTTATCCCCATCTCCTCTTGCGGTGGAATGCTTTGCGGAATATTTGGTGAGTTACAATATCCGACGCATACTTGGTGTGTTATAGACAAAAAAGCGGATTTACAGCTTTGCCCACTTTCTTTTGTTTTCCATCTTCCTGTGATGGAATGCTTTGAGCTGCAAAGGTTCCTGCATACTCGAGATAGTCGCAAGGACTTTCATATGGTCCCTGGTTATAGCCGCTTACTGCGGTCACGGGTCCTTTCTCATATGAGATCGAGAGCACGGGAAATTATGCACAGCCCCTCAATTTCCGATGCAGGTTGCGATTCGTGGGGCACAAAACATTTTAATATATTCCTTTGGGTCGGGGTGCCATTTGACTAATCTGGAATCTACGAGGGAGTGCTTGCTGCCTGCTTTTTTCCCCGTGCATCGCATATCCAGTCCCAGTTCTCCCGGCTTCAAGAGATGAGCGCGATTTCAATCCCCCCCGGACTGGAAATTGTGCGTAGTTGACGTTATCTTTATTCGGTGTCTCCTATCGCTGGCCCAGATCGCAGGAGAGAAGAGAGGAGCACTGGCGCGGGAGCCTTGAATTTCGGGCGGCGTAAAGAATTGCCGGAGATCTCATCTTGATTGCTTATGGAGATGTCGAACCTTGCTGAAGGACTCTCGAAACTTGCTGAAGGACTCTCGAAACTTGCTGAAGGACTCTCGAAACTTGCTGAAGGTTACTACATTCTTGGTGCGATCTCTGCTGTCCATAGTTGTAATGGGATTTGCACGCCGCAACATATCCTATTGTATTGGGTTCTATTGGATTGTATTGGGAATAGTATTGGGGTCCCAGGAGTTGCGAATTCCAGGAGATCCATATGCCCCCGTGTCGATCTTTTCTCTCTCTCTCCGAAGATCCTTGTCTATTTTCTAAGAAGGACGTCGAAACTTGCTGAAGGTTATTTCTCTCCATGAAGATCCTTGTCTATTTCCCATCTGACTGACTCATTGTCTTAGACATCGTGTTAATTTGAGGTATCCCAAAGAGAATGCCTCTTCTTATCTTATGTTAGTGTCCCTACCTCCCTTATGCATAACTGTTCACGATCTTTCCAGCGTCCAGTGCAATACAACCGAAACTCTATCGAAGTCCACCATGTCATAGTCATGTGATCCCTAACTCGCTTTCGAAGTGGGTTCTCTGTCTAGCTCTCCCTCGAGAGGATCACCTGCCGCTTAGTTGTCATAAAGCGGACGCTCCAAAGATTGGACGATATTTCTGCAGCGGTGGTGGTGACTATACGGTGGACGGGCGGCCACAACAACCCTCATGGGATCAGAGTTGGTTCGTCACTGATTATCCGAGCAGAAGGAAATGTCTTGTTGTGTCTGGTGTTATTTCGGGGGCCAAATGTTGCACCCGCGGTATGAAAGGCGACAGGTAAAGGCCCCTCCTATTCATCAGCCATCCGATTCATCAGAGTTACCATTCGCAAGTGCAGAATCAGGGTTGTATTCGGTTCGAGGGCCGAGAGATGTCTATCGAGTCCTAATTTCAAAGCCGCCTACCGGTCGGATAGGACTGACGATAACGTCAAGATCGCCAATCTCCGAGGGACCTCGAGAACCAATCCTGTCTACCTGTCGAATACCTCTTTGATCCACTTAGTCTTTCGCTGAGAAGCCAGACGACATTGGACGAGAAACAACGGTCCCACCTAGTTTATTGAAGACTCGATAGATCGAGCTTTCTCTTCCGCTCGAGAATTTGCGGGGCTGCCAAGTTTCGGGTGCTCCCATTCCCTTCTATAAGCTTCATCCAGCCCAGATTATGATTTCACACAAAGGGAAGCGCGTATTGCCTCACAGTTTGGCACGCGTATCGTGTATGATCTGTCTGAACTGTTCCATCATAAGTGTAGTCCCGTCCCTCTACATGAACAATGCCTGGCCGTTATTTCCAAAATTTCCTTTCCCTTTGTTTCCCGGAATGCGCCTAGTTATGTTCCCAGACCATTCAGCTGGTACAGATGTGTGGGAAATGGCAGCGTTGGCTCCAAGTCAGCTCCCATCTCCGCTGTATGTACCAGGAGGTGGATGCGGCCCGCCGTTATGACGACAGCTCTTCTGTGATTGCTCAGCCATGCGGATTGGTTCACCTGGTCCTCCATATTCCCGATAGCTCTCATCTGAGTCGGCCCTGTTGCATGTTCGGAGTGCGCAGGAGTTGGGCTGTCTAAATACAGACACTGGTGCACGATGAATCCTTCCTCCGCAGCTTGTAATGCATCTAGCATAGGAGATCCGTGTCGGATCTAATACACTGTGCCAGACTATCGATAGGACATTTCGCTTCAGTTACATGAGCAAACCGGATAAGTCTGTCTTCTGCAGCCTGTAATGCATCTTTCATATCCATCTATATATAACTAATGCACTTCACATTGTGTCTTGTCACCAATTGCAAGTGTTTTCCGTAGGCTGGTCTTTATATGATTTATTTGATGTGTCTGACAGTCGGTACCTATTGTCAGCGGAATGAACGTTCCGGACAATGCGCTCAACGCCCTACGATCTCTCACCACTGTTCTCTCGTTGTCTGGCGGTTAGAGAAACGAGAGAACTGTGAAGAGAGATCGAAGGCCGATGAGCGTAATGTCCGGAAAATAGTTTGCGCTGTAACATCCTCACATTCCTGGGGGGGGGCTCATATCATTCATATTGTGTCTCTTCCCATCATGCCCTTTTGCCGCGTTCCACACTCATACCGCATTCTCAGACGTGAATCATGTTGTGGCGGCGCTCAGCCTGAGAATGGCACGGTGTTGCATGAGAGGCGCGCGGGCGGGTCGGCCGGGCCCGGGAAAGACATTGCTCAGTTGTGCACATCCGTCATGCACCTGTCAGTGGGACGGGGAGGATGATACTGATTTTGTGTGGATTACGCGCCGCCCGCAAACAAGATTTCACATAGGAGAAAGAGCGGGATAATTCGGGAGGCGGGGATTTGCCTGTGTTTTGCTGATCGCACGGTCTTTCGGTTTTGTCCGTGGAAGACTATGCTTCTGGGTACAAAGCTCTCTACTTACGTAACCGTCACCTTATCACCGTTTACTTATAAGTTCTTTTATTAGTCTATACAATTTTCTTACCTGCATTTTCTTACAGGCTTATAAGTTTGTTCTTCTTCCTTCATTGTACTGCCTTCTGATGTTCTCATAAGCGTGTACAATTTTCCTTTACAAACGTTTTTGTTTGCAAAAACTCGCATAGTGCTCCTTACCACACTTTTTGTGTTCTAACCCTTTCGTAGTGCTCTCGAGGGTAAAAGTCCCGGCTCTCCGATACAATCTCGCGAGCCGCGAGAGAGAGGCGATAATGGAAAGAGACGCGGAGAAAGGGAGACTGTCCAGTCGGTGCCGGCCTCCCCTTCGTATTGATGTGGCGCTTACCGCTCTTTTGCAGCCGAGATGGATAACTTTGTACTGAAGACTCTTGTTATCTATTATCGGCGAACCAAACGCGTCTAAATTCGCATTCCGTCCGTCGTGTTCCCTCTCCATTGAAAACGGAGTTCTATCGTCGTCTAACTGCTGGAGAGCATTTCACACCTAGGTGCGAAGTGAAGACGAGTTTGGTTCGCTGATAATACTGTCGTGTAGAAATTGAGGCCTGATGCTTGACCGCAGGTGTTCCGAAATCATGCTCGGAATGCTTTTTTTCTTTTTTCGTCCATGTTGCTGATGTCTATTCTCGCTCTTTTTAAAACCCATCTCTTTTTCTGATCTTGAAGCTCGGAACTGTCTTTAGCGAAACTCTTCTTATCTTCGCCGATAGAGAGACTGAGAGTGAATCGAAGTATGCAAGTTTTGCAGAGCATGCCGAGGTTGGTCACATCGCAATGCTCTAGGCATAGCCAGTTTCGCACCCAGGACATCCCGCTGACATTGTTGACGATCTCTAGCTAGAACAAAGTTTTGGTCTCTTGGCAATGTTGCGTCCATTTGTCATACCGATCCGATATTCAGATTATTGCCGCTATCTCTGACGCTATCGAATCATCTCTTATGGATCGTAATCCCCGCTATCCCGAAACCATTTCCCGGATCGACTATTCCAGCGGTGCTGAAAGCAAATCCTGCGATTATGCAAAATCCGCGCTGCTCTCGTGATTCGATGTGTTGCCGATTCATCGTCGATCATGAAGAGAATTGTAATCGGGTTTCGGATTACGCGGCATCCATTCTCTCTGAGTCTTTATCTACGGCTAATCTCTCTCTGCCAATCATGATGTGACGGCGCTGACGCAAAAAAGAGATGCTACATTGGAGATCACGGCGATCTCTATCTTCTCGGATGCGATTAGTCGCTTCAGCGCCGTTTTCCAATGATTAGCCTAGAGGAAGAGACCAATCTGAGCTTCCATTCATATCGCAAAGTGTCAGACAGCGCCACCGAGATAAACGCGATCATTTGTGTACGTGGCGCCCACACGTCAGCTTTCCGAGATAGAATGTGATGGAAGAAACGTCGTCGTTTCGTAGGCAAAGTCATCTATAGTCATTTCAATATTACGACGCTTCTACGGGTATTAAAAGCTTCTTCTTTCATCTTACGATGCTATACCAATGAGGAATAGCCATCATAGATTGCGATATAAGAAATGCTGTCGTATCATTGATATGGCCATCTACGACAATTTCCTTATGACGACGTTGATCAGGGTTATTCCTATTTATAGTTGTTACCTGCACTCTACGTCGGAGGACACTGCCTTAGATCATTTTTGAACCACCATAGAACCTTTAGCAATTGAAAGAATTCGGGCCAGCAATTGAATTTTCCTAGTTTGCACCAACGAAGTTCGTTTCCTGGAAGTGCAATGGCGTCCAGTGTAGAGCGATACACTCTCGGGTTTCAGCTCCTTTCTTCTGTGTCCCGAAACATCTGCAGAAATATAACACCTAATTTATTTATATCCTAGAATTATGCTGATTCCCCTTGATTGCCTCGTCATTCTGCTCTTTCATTCTCTGGGAGTCGCTATCTAGAGATTCGGGAAAATAACATCGTTCGAATAATGTGGGAATCGTTGCGGTCGACCAGCTATTGTTGCGGTGGCGTGAAAACAATATCGTTGCTTTCGTGGTTCACACCCCTTTTTCGTCGCCCGCTCTAATGCACAACAGCCTGTTTTTGCGCTCTCACTGTTTCTTGTTTTCGAGGTGCGAGCAAAAGGACCTCTCTCCTTTATACTGTCTAATATCTTTCGAAATAGGCCTAGGTCTTCCCTCTGATATTTGCCAATCTGTTATCATTTCTCACGATACACGCTCATGCACACACACACACACAACATTTATTGCTGGTGATAACTCTTATCAATAGAGATGGGGGTGGACCCTGTCTTCTCCATTGTGTATATCAGTAAACAAATATATACACCTCTGCAGCCTGAGCGCATTGTATCACGCTTTCAAAGCCCCCCCCCCTTTCCCCTCGCGAGGATCGGCCCTTTGTTGCCGATTTACAAAAGAGGGGCCATATATGCAGAGAATGGTTGGGGGGAATATATTGGAAAAATATCGGCCGCTTTCAATTTCGATCGTGAACTGGGATGCAATAAGGGGGACATTTCATCTTGTCCTGCAAAACGACCATTTGGGGATGCGAAATGGGGGGATGGATAAAAAAGTGATGGGGATCGGTTTCGAATTTATTGGAGTTTCTGCATAGATAGTCGTGTTGGAGTTTAATACTGTCATAGCTCTGGTGCTTGTGCTTGATCCTACTAGTGTTAGTAACGGCACCAGTGTGCTAGTGAAGCTGCTGGTCCTATAATTCAACCAAGTGTCTGTGATCCAAACACTGCTTGCGATCACGCGAACCGAAAGTGTTAGTGTTAGACAGTTTCTATTGCGCAAGACGGATCAGTGTATTTTAGGGGTGGAGCTTTGTTGAATTTGATCAGCGCAATTCGTCATACGTCGCCTGCCCTTAAATACTCACTCCATGCACTCAATGCGTGCATGGAGTGTGGTTTTCAGGCAGGCGACGTTTTACACACGCAACTTTTTTTAATGACAATTCGTCATATGCCTCCGATCGCGATCGCGTCTCTCTTTTCGTCTCGCGATTGTACGCACGATGCGATACCGAGACTACAATCCTTCATATTGTCTGGTGTTAAAGTGATGCGGAGGCAACGCGCTAACTACCTCTGCGGTAAGCAGCGTAGTGAATGTAATTCAGCGCAGTAGATCACTCCTACGCTGCTTTCCGCAGAGGGAGTTCGCGCGCCGCCTCCGCATCACGTTAATACCGGACAATACAATCCTTCATACCTTTTGAACCGCGATGAAACCTCACCATCCTTCATGTCATGGTTCCCGTGACACTTTTGTATCTCCAGATACTTTTCTATCACAACGTAGAACCCTTGATCCATATAATACATTTCCACGATTACTCCCTGGTATCGTTTAGCGAATGATCTCTTGTAGTTTTCAGGGTTGATCGACATAGCTTCCTTATGGGCACTAATTCACAAGTCTCGCCTCGGATTGGAGAACTGGAAAAGCCATCCAAACATCGCCTCTGTATCGTTAGAAAGTTTTCTGAAAATTTGCGAGATTTTTGGATTCAGCCTCCTTTGATGTGTTCTGTAATAGGTGGGTCAATTGCGTCCGGCTTAGCAACATTGAAAGCTTGGAAAACATGGCCTAACCAAACTTGTAACCCTGTAAGCCTGCAGACGCGGTTCGCGAACTCCTCGTCCAAATCTGTTGTTTATTTGATCAGGGGTGCCGTTCAGTATAATGTCACAAGGAAGTCGGGCGGAGCGCGCTGGAAAACCTTTTAGTTCCCGATGTTGGAGAGAGAAGATCGACTGAAAAACTGCACCACTCCCCGCCTGAGCTATCCGATCCATCCTCCTCCTTCTCTTGGCTCATACTTTCCCTGTTCATAAGTCGTGGCGCGGATCGATTATCGATTTTTTCAAATTGACATTTTTCCAAAAGATACTTTATAGATGCAAAGCGCTGATCAGCGCATCATCCTCAAGCTACAGCTGGGAAAGAAGCGCGAATCGGCAGAGGAGACTACGCTGAAGGAATCACCCTCCTCATCGACGACCAACGCAGAACACGGCAATTCGCCGTCACCCGAGGTAATGTAATTATTTACCATGTAATCAGGGACGATGTCGAGGTTACTGTAGCATTGCTTGAAGCATAGTTATGATAGCTGTTCAGAGATCTTGTACATATAATGCTCCGCTCATTTTCTCTGAACCCGAAAAAATGGCGCCCCACGGGACGCTACCGTACCCTGCTAATGGTTAGGAGCCATTTTTACTTCCCCATATATGGTAGTCATCATGGGATTTATATTTTCCACCGAACACCACCTACTTACTCTTTGTTGACACAATCACCTCGAAATGCTAATCTCTTATTCTCGGCATTCAGATCGGCATATATTTCCAGTGCCTTTACCCAAGCTACCGTATACAGAGCCTGTGTCACTGTTATGTCATTTCCCATGGGATGAGGAAAATAATAGGCTCCCGAAAAAGGGGGGATGGCGAAACAAAAAGGCTACTTAATTATGGAGTCGCATATATTATCGGTGCCCTTTACGCAGGCTGCCGTTAAAAAGGCTCTTTTTCCATGGGATGTTATAGAATGGGGATAAAATAATAGGTCCGAAAAAATGGGCTCATAATAAGGAAGGCGCAGCGAGATTTATCACCTTGCCTTATTATGCCGGGTGGGGGCTGTATCGGCATCGACAAGGGGAGGACGTTAGAGACAGAGCGCGGGATCTCTCACTCTCACTGTTAGAAGCCTTCCCTTCTCCTAGCCTCTCCCCCCAGCAGCAGTCATTGTTCGAGGAGCCTTCTCAAGGCATCGCCTCGCCTTTCCCTGATCCCCCCAAGTGAATGCCATCGGTCGACAGCGAAAGCATCCCTTCTTATCCCCAAGGCGCCTGACGTTCCCGCCTCCCAACCCCGTTCTTCACCTGCCAATTTCTGTCGACAACGAGCCCAGAAACGCTCCCCTTGGAACTCCCGGAGTCTTCGAACATGCTGTGCCAGGATGCCAAGGAAGAGGAGGAGGATGAGTACATCGACCTGCTTTCGTATACTCCGAGTCCGCGTGCAGTCCCGCCAGCCGGATCTCCAGGAAGATCGACATCGCCCATGCGGCACTCCGACGACGACGAAGACACCATCCCGTTCTATGAGGGACCGATTCAGGTATCATCACGGCACTAGAGTGGCGTTTGACCTCGCTTATTTCGTTCACATCCCGGTCAAATAAAAGCACAAGGATTAGTGGCGTTGATTGAATTCTTTTTTCGTCCTATGAAGGACCCATCCGTTTAATATCCGCTCTGTTTTGCTGAATGCGCCGCTTTTGTATCACCCTGGTCACAAGGGTTTGGGGGCGCGCGCCCGCCATGGATTCATTGCGGACGCTGAGATTGAAAAGCAGCCCCGAAATTGTTGCGCTCGGCCTCGTAAATTATTGTAGAAAGGCCGGAATAATGCGTCCACAGGGCCTGTTGTTGGAAAGAAGATTGAGCACAGGTTTTTGTGCAGATTAGATATGAACCGCTTCGGGGACCAAGATAAAAAGTTTTACAAGTAGGTACAGGAAGAACTCGGCAAAAAGTTAGATTACCCGTTCGACAGTCCATTATTGAAAAAGTATGTGTCGCTCGGTCAAAGCGACCACTCCTACTATCGCTCAGTCCGATCTCGGTTGGCGCGAAAGGGTACTAGGGTAGGCAGCGGAGGTCCTGCGCGAATTTAGGCCACTCTCCCCCATTCTTTCTTTCTCTCCTAGTAGTGCTGGCTTTTGTGGTAGCCACTTTGTAGCCCTGGTAGCAAGTAGTTTCCAAGTAGCTCGTACTAGTTGCAATTCCAACTCGACCTTCTAATGAAGAGGTGTCTGCTATACGAGTGCCGCTCATCCTTTGCATCCTATGAGCTCCTGCACTTGAGCTCGATGTCCATTTGGCAGTACATGTCAACAATGTCTGAGTGGTTAATTGGTAGGAGATGTAAAGACGTGCCAAAGCTTGTGATCAGGGGCTCCTGATGGCGAATGAGTAAATCACATAAATTTCATGAAACAAAAACATCGCTAATTACAGATGAACGAAGACATCGTGCACTCGATGAAGACTGTCGAAGGCCCAGTGAACACGACTACCGCCGATACCGACTCATCCACCTCCACAGAGGTAGAGATGATTTTTAGTGCTTTCATTCCCACATGGTTTCTAGACACATAGGGCAAAGTATACAATGGCAATAATCTTTCGGTGCTTTGTTTTCGGGTAGTCGTTGCATATGAACATCCCGCATAAGCGCATCCGAAAATTCGAGTCCACTGATGTATACTATCACTTTTTGCGTGCTTTTGTTTTTCCAGTAGTCCCTGCTTATGCGCATGAGAATGCCGCATCGGTAGTCGATCATCCGATTGCTTTTACGTGAGCAAAGTCGCCGAGGCACTTTTCACCTGGCATGACTCGACAATAAGGCGGTGTTTTGGCGGTGGCATTGTGATGTTTCCGCCTGACCTCTTCAGTTTATTCTTATCTAGGCCCGCAGATAAAGGGCAAGAAACCTTGATATCTCAAGTCAATGAATAGAGCCAATGCCTGTCACCCAGACACCGGGGGTTGAATTCAATAGATGTCGGTGAACTTGATGTTCCCTACCCTATAACAAATGCTAAGACATGTCTGTCCGTCTGTGATGTCCGTGACGATCAGTTTGCGATTCGCACTCAGTTTCCTACTGTAAGAGTCTCCTTTGACCGTTCGACCTCGGACATTGACCCACCCCAACTAAATCGACCACGCTGAATTCATTCCTGCTATTACCATAATCAAATTCCGTTACCGTAATCCTCAAATCCCGTTCGAGACCACTTTCCATGTACCAAATAATCAAAGTCGCCCAAATATGGCCAAATTTGTTATCAATGGGCTTGGAATAATGCGTTATTTTTTTATAAAAATAATATTAACGTGTTGTAACATGTTTGAACATGTTTTTACGTGTCAAAATGGTTCAATTTTGCCGAATTGCGCTAATAACTCCGAATTCAACCGAACTTGTTTTCAATTGGCTTGGAATGATGCGGCATTAATTATATAAATAATATTTAGTGCTTTGACATGTTTTTATAGGTAATTTCGCGCCTAAGAGCCGTAATTCACTGAATTGCACCAGTATGACCGAATTTGGTACCAATGGACTCGAAATGATGCGGCAAGAATTATGAAAGCAATTTTAACATGTTTCGAAGTGTATTTGAGCGCCAAAACGCCGTAATTCACCGAATAGCGCGAATATAACCGAATGTGGTGTCAATCGGCATGAAATGATGCGGCAACATGTTTGAATGTGCTTATGGAAAATGTCTGATTCTGTAGCCCGAAGTGCGGGCGAGCGGAGCGAGCCGAGAGCCTTTTGTGAGCGCTATGCGCGATCGAGAATTTTTTTATTTTCGCTAAGGTCAGGACCAGCTCGCTTCGCTCGCTTCGCTCGCTGGCCCTGACCTTAGC
>JACMIG010000800.1:12366-26330 GCA_014805385.1 Levipalatum texanum
GCCCAAGCAATTCTAATTTCCCGTTCCGCGACACTGTGTTTATCTCATAGTCCCCTCCTGTATCTCCGGAACTAAAAGAGCTACGAAGCTGAAATTTTGCGTACTAGTTGGACCTGGATTCCAACTGAAGCCTGCAAAATTTCAGCTTCGTAGCTCTTGTTGTTCCGAAGATACAGGAAGCTGACATTTTGACTCCCGATCGATAAGTTAGAATTGCTTGGGCACTTGACAATAGTCGAGGGTGTGATTTCGGCAGGATGTGACGACAGGATGGATATTAATAAAAGAACAGGATCGGCAAAAGATAATTCCTTACAATTGTTGTTCATAGACCATGATCACACATGTATCTTTGCTGACGAATATTGCCAGGAATGTCGCTAATAAGTTATCCGCGGTACCACTACTATTATTGGAAACGACATTCCGCTGAAAAGTAGCGTACATAATATGCAAACAATAGATCGCGCAGATATGTCGAATCATGAGTTCTCCTGAAAAGTATTGTACGTTTTCCAGGCATCCCCTACACCGGCCACGTCGCTAGCAACGATGACGACTGCTTCCGCACACAGCAGGTATAGATTTGTCCCATCTCTATTACTCTTGGACTTCCTTGTCTCTTCACGCTACCGTACCTATTCAAGCGGAAATGAGTCTTTCGCAACATTGCAATATCCGACGATGATGCGCATTTCGCAGAATAGATTAAATCCGTGACATATATTGCCGCCTATATTATGCTGCCATAACAAGTCGGGGGCGTATTTCCATTGCATTTTCGTCGCCAATCCTATCTGTTCTCCTGCTCCTCCTGCTTTACGGATCGCTGCAAGTGGTTTCACTGCAGCAGCGCTGACATGTGATAACTATGTGTGCAAGGGGGATGGATTGTGGCTAAAATAGCGGGGTTTGCTCGTGCTTCGCTTCTTCTGCTATAGCGGAAAAGGAGATCCGCATCTCTTTTGGATAGGAGCCATCACGTGGATATTGCGAATCCATTCGTCAATGCTTGACAAGGCAACAATTCGTCTTCCTCTCACAGACCATTAGAGGGCTTCCCTCTTTGCTCTTCCCTTGTAGGGGGGTCCGGACCCCTGGACAACCGTTTCCGCGGCGATCTCCCCCTTTCCTCTCCTTTCTCTGTCAGATTCCTAATGGTCTCCCCGCGCACGGGCGGGCGGGGGAGGTCCGAGCTTTCTCCATTCTTCCTCAGCCGCCAGAACGTAATGTTTCCCCTCCTCTGCGAGGCATGCTGCTGCTAGACTGGCTCGTCCGAGAAGGATACTTCAAAAGGTGACCATCCGGCCCGTCAGTCTGATTCCTAGACTATTCGTCAAATGTGTACTACCGTAGTGCTTCTCGTCTAGGAGCCTTATTTGTGTCTGTACCGAGTCTCGGAAACTTTTTGGTGCTTCAAATGTCGGAAAGACTAATGAGGCCCAATTTAGACAGGGGACTAAATTTCGTAGTATTCTAGCACCTGCTCGAAACATGCACATAATTCACCTGTACTAATCGACTAATGTGTGGTGGCGGTACATTATAATTTCACCTGCCGCGTATACACCTGCTAATTTGACATATGCACCGCGGACCACCTGCAATTCCGGATATTCACCGAAGCACCTGCAGCATCCAAGATCACTTTCATTTCCAGGTGCTGACAGCTTCACTGGAATCGTGCGTCAGTATTTACATTCGCACAAACATTGCGCTATCTTGCCGCATAGATAGCTTACAAGAGATTCGAGTCGGCACGCGCGCACAATTTGAGTGACCATCACTCTATTAGAATACATCCCGGTTTTTGTCTCAATATCAGATACAATGTTTTCTCACACAATTTTTTCTACCTTTCCCACTCGTGTGCAGGGAGAAATACGATGGGAATTTCCTCCCATGTAATATTTCCCAAGATCAGGTGCGCCGTGCGAAAGCGAATGCTCCTGTTGTAGTATCGTGAGGATTGGTCTCAGGGAGGGACCTTCTTCCATCGCCTAGCGTCCCTGCTTATGTCCACCCTCTCTGCTTTCGTAGGCACAGTTTAGTACGCCGGACACGCCTTCTGGGAAGGGGCGCGATTTGTAGTTCCGTGGCTAAATTATAGGTCTGCTCTCTCTCATGCCCTTCCAGTGAGATCAGCAAGCTAATACACATCTATGCACCCGCTCATTTTTCGCCTCTCCAAATATTATACAATGCCGCAGCGTCAAATGCATATGTTCGGTTCCTGTTAGTTATAGGAGGCGGTTACAAATTCATTTCTCATGCTTATGGTTAGTTGGTTCTTATATTAGCTTCCAGTTAGTTGTAGTAAACGCAGACACATATTAACAGCGGTAATCAACAGTTATTTCCGCACGACGACAACACGACGTTGACCACAATACTGTTCTTTTGTCGATGTTGATGGTTCGGGGGCTCGATTAGATTACTGTAGTCTCTTATCTCTAGAACCACGTCTCTGTCCGATAAATATAACTGACGTTTCCTCCGTCGGGGGCTTTTGCACAATGTGCTTTTCTTATCGGGGGCCTCCCGTGACCTCGTGCCATTGTGTGTAGAGAAACGAGGCTATTATGGACTAGAGCATGACGCCTCTGATTTCTGTCTTCTACCAGCGAAGCACATTCCTGTTTATGCGTTGCCTTTCACCGAATATCACTTTAGTGCCTTCTGCGATCCCTGTTGAAACTCTGATGCCTGTATGTGTTTTTAAACGAGGCCATTATGATCCATAGCGCTTTGTGCTTCTGTCTGCCATTCAAAGGTTGATGCCTATGTATGTGGTGAAACGAGGCTGTTATGGCATACAGGCACCGTTGATTTCTGTTTTCTATCAGAACCTTCATTCGGATCACCAACTGACGTTTAGCGACGTGTTTGTTTCAAATGATCAGACTCGGGGAATTAAACAGTTCGCTATGCGCTCTGTTGTCGTGCTCTCGACGCGCAAACACCAAATTGTTACACAAACTAGTTGCGCAAACCTCTGAGTGGAAGAGAGAGAGGATGAGTCGAGCTGTTCTTACGGCTTTAAACTGATAGAGACGCGCTGTGTAAGAGGCGGGCGGCTCCCGCGAGGTTCAAAACACTTCTGCTTCTTCTTATCCCGTCTTGATGTTTCCGCCCCGCGTGCTTTACAGCGACAGAGTGGCGCAGAGAGTCCTATGTGTCACACTCTTGAAAGAAGATCCTGAGACTCTGCCATGATCGTTTTTAAGATCCCTTCCTCTCTCCTCGGATTTCCCTTCCTTCTCTATCTTATCTTATCGCACGGTGATTATATCAGAGAGTGGCAATCATTCTCCGTCCTCAACATTTCCATCTTCTCTTCACCTACTCTTCCTATCGATCATCTATGATGAATGAATGATCAAATGAGCGACCTTTTAACCTCCCCCCAGACTATCTCTCTCTATCATTTATCTTTTCCCATTTCTCCGGGTTCACCGGGAACTTTTGAGTGCGCAATATGAGAGGGAGGGAATATTAGGCCGTCTAGCACCCTCTCTAGTTCTCTATCCATGATCTTTTTCACTCTCTATCCACGCCGCTCCCGTGACGTGTCTCTCTCCCGCAGTTGGGAGTACCCCTAATACCTGCAAAGGTCACTGCGGTCTTTGATCTCCAGTTCACCCTTAATTATACGCTTCGAACTCGGTGCAGCTTGCGTTCCAAGGTCGTTTTTTCTGCGCCACTAAACGATCAAAGATCCGGCACCTCTTTTGGCAGGAGGGAGGGGTTAGAGCGCGCGTTAGCAAGTTGCGGCGGTTGCAAATGATTGCGAATATCGGATCGGAATGTCTCGTCCACCGTTTCTTTTTCACTGCGTCTCCATTCTCTCGCCGGCGCACTTTGCCGGACGCACTCGATCCAAATGCAGTTTTTGCCCCCCGTCTCCTTGATATCATTCGTCATAACGTAATCACGGGTGAATGTTATTATTAGCCATGGTGTGATTACCGCGGAAGCAATTATCAACTGTAAACAGTATACGATCTCCATGATGCCAAGTTATTATTATCAGTATATAGTCATCATTTGATATTAAACCTTTTAATTGATTAATTAATTATTTAATTACGCCAATTTCAGCGCTCCCACAATGAGTGTTGCTGTATCGCCGGGAGGCGCTGCGGCACAGCGGAAGCGACCCGCATCCGCCGATACACAGTCCGTCATCGTTTCACCGATTGAAGAGATCGTCAGCCCTGAACCCAAGAAGGCACGATCCGCTAACACCCTGGAGCTACAGAATACGGTTAGTATTCTCGGTATAATAAGAATGTATTCATTAGTATGCAGTTCCTAAATAGCTTATGATTAACTTAATTCAGATCCTCGACGTGTTCGCCGGTCTCCTCGACAAAACTGAAGATGCCGACATGGACCAGATCAACACGCTCATGACGAGTCTCGAGGAGCTCAAGGTAGTATCCTGAACTCAAGAAGATTAGAACGGTCCCGTATTCAGGAACGCCGTCTCGCGGAGCGCAAGACCTCCGACGTTCCTTCGACGCTGTCGGAGTATAAACCTTTCAAGTCCCTTGATGACAGTCCGCCGCAGTTGAAAAAGGTGAGCAGAATTGTGTGTGAAAGCGTAGGTACAGCGTACTCTCTGTTGTTTCTCTTCAACAGAGAAGGGTTCGCTGAAGAACGCTGTATTAGGGATGCTTGGAACCTTGTGACATCTCACGTCTCATCTCTGGTGTCTCTGCCACGGGGGTGGAGATGATCGGCTTGCAAGCTCCATTACACTCCTGGTTCATGAGCGCTTTCTTCTTTCTCACTCCCCCACTGATGAATCAAGGAAGGTTTTTTTGTGATGCGCTGTAATCACACGCCAATATGAGAGCGAGAAAGACCTTGACGCGCCATACTTTGAGAGGTGATACGCTATCCAGTTTATTGCAGACACTGAAGTGATGAACTTCATGATTAGCTCTACAGACATACTGCAGAGATGCGTTACAAATAATTTTTGATCTTGCGAAATCAGCTGCCTTGATTTGATTAGTAGTCCGCAGCCTAATTCACATCTGTAACGGTAGGGATGGCACGCACGCATTCCATCATTGAATTAGTGTACCTCCTCCCGCCCGCCTTAATGCGAATCAACACAGATCTCTCGCCTAATATCGTTATCTCTGGGGGGGGGCGCTCCCCGGATGATCAGAACAAATTCCGCAACTTTACAACGCCTCTCATGTCTGTGTGTGCTGATCTGCATCTTTTTCACTCCGCGCTCCTTTGTATTTCTCCCGCGCCTGCAGAAAACGACAGGTTGATGTAATAGATAAAGGGCAGAGAAAAAGACATCTGAAGACTCTAATGTAGTGTCAACGGAGAAGGATAATTCCAGTTCCAGGAAGATGACGAAATCATCGTCGTCGACGAGACTTCTGCCGAGAATTCGGGCATGGGCTCGCCGACCCATCCTCCCGTACTCTGTGCATCCTCCTCCTCTGCCTCCTCCGCCGCCTCCATGAGCGCCTTCGCAGTTCCTACCGTCTCCACGCCTTCTTCAAGCCATGAGACAGGTACTTATTAAGGAGAGGAACAGGGTTCTTAGCTTAAACAGTTTAACTTCTTATTGCTAGTTCATATAGCCACAGATCAGAACCGGGCTACAATTCTGCGAATTTGTGCTTTGAGAGCGTAGGAAGGTGACCGCACCTAATTCGTATCCACATTTACGGACGTCTTCCAAATGACACCCCTACAACTTACAAATACAAATTATGCTGATTTGTGGTTGACGGATTGGGGGGCTATAATTTGCGGTGCCGATCATCCGGATCTGATGGTTCAGATGGGGGAAACGGGGATGACGGGGGATTAAAAGTTGCCTTTTCCTGCAGCTGGCGAATCAAAGAGGTCACCGACAACGTTCCCAGCAGCTGTGACGCCGACTGCCATCCGACCAGGAGGTAACGGATTTGAACGGGCGAAATTGTGGGGAGGACTAAAGACTACGTTTCTTTCCAATCACGTGGTGAGCAGAAAAAGCTACGGGATTCCGAACCAAAACTCACTTTACAGGACCACCAAACCTCGCAGCGGCACTCGGTGCCAACTTCCTAATGCCTCACGGCTTCAACTTGTCGTCGTTGACGGGAGCTACCGGCGATACGGCGGTCCCGTCCTCGTCCGCGGCTCCCTTCCTTCTTCCATCAGGGCACCACCAACTTCTTCCGGGGATGCAGGCTAATATGCAGGTGAGAAGAGGATCCTCAAGTGATGTCAAGATACCTCAGATGTTACAGAACCTGCTGGTGTGCTCGCCGCAGCCGGCTTCCTCCGCTGGCTCGATTACTCAGGCACCACCTCCCGGCATGGTTTTCATCAATCAGGTACTTAAACGACTCAAATCTTGCAAAGTATCTTTCTTCAGCACCCGCAACAGTCGCCTCTCCACACGACACCTCCGAAGACCCTAACTCCCGGAGCCCCCGTCTCTTCTGCTTCCACTTCCAACGCCGGTGGTATCGGCATCGCAGGACCTACGCAGATCATGCGTCCAGTGGCCGGCCACCCACAGGGACAGAGGATGGTCGCACCGGTGAGTGTGCATTAGTTTCCCTTGACGTCCACTAAGTGTGCATTAGCCCAAATGGTCTTTCCTCAAAGCGTTCTTTGGTCTTCGAGTAAGCTTTTCGCAACAAACCGAGATCTGTTTGGCTTTCCACGCCACCTGCATTATTATTTCCCCTGAAAAGCTGACGAGAAGCCTGGGCAGGTGTGTTAATTCACCTGCGCCAATTCCCAGAGACCGCATCTCCCATTGTAAACAATTTATTCCGGGTTCTACGAAGATTAGAAGCAATGTTGTGTTGATATAGTTGTAGGGACTTACACACTTAAATAATCAAGATGACTCCAATTTCTCAAAGAATAATCTTCAGGCCGGCCTTCAGTTCATCAATCCCGCATCTCTTCCTCCTGGAGGGCGCGTCGTCGCCGTCCCCGCAGGCACAACGTTCGAGCAGCTGCGCGCGGCAGGCATGGTGCCCGCCGCTCCCGGCAACGCAGCCGGTCAGCTTACAGCCGGCGGCCAGCTTGTGGCCAGTGCCCAGCAGATGGAGATGATGCGGAGGCAGCAGCAGCTCCAGCAGCAACAGCAGAACCTCCAGGTTGGTAAATGGATTCGACATCCTTGAAATGAATATTTCAACGTAGTTGTATATATGACAAGATTAAATACTATTATTTTTTCATTTCAGGCCCAAGCCAACGCCGCCGCAGCGAAGCAGCCGTTATCCCATGCTCAGATCCAGGAAATTAGTCGCATGCAGCAGGCCCAAGCTCAGGCACAGCAACAACAGGTGTGAATTCGACTTGAAAGATTTAAGTCCACGTTGGGGACACGCTGTAGCTTCTCTGGTGTCATGTACTATAGACCCGCATCTCTGCTGACTGCTCTGATCACCTTATCGGGCGACGCCATGTGTCAATGATACGGGAGGATCATAAGACCTAAGGCGACGCGATCCTCCTCGCTTACCGCAGTCTATGACTTTAGTGATAAGATGCGGACGATACCACTTAGCGACCCGTGGTCTTGAGGAAATCCTTCGCAAGCTCTTAATCTTTATCTTTACGACGACACCGGCATCGGACAATGAGAATAAGCGATAAGATAAGCGAATTCCGGCGTACCACGGGGGGTGATTTTCGTCACAATGAGGTGTGCCCAGGAATGGCCCCACACTTTGCTCGACATGACGAGACCGCGCGCTATCTTTACTGTATATGTCCATGACACACTGTCCGAATCATAAGACCCCCGTCCGAGCGCCCAAACAGTCTACAATCAGGACAACATGAAAGATAAGATCCTCTTAGAATGCCGGCCCGCTTGATAAGCGAAAGATCAGCGGCAGGCCATTGGGGGACCATATAAATAGAAAGGGACAGGGTACAAAATACTAGCCTGTGCAGAATCAAAATAAGAACGTTGCCAGGGTAAACAGAACTCATGCAAAGTGCTGAAGTTCATAATCTAAACAGCTTCCTTTGCAAACTCTTTAGAATCTGAAAATAAAAAAAAACCAATGTAAACTAAACGACAAACGGCAAAGAACCTATGATGAAATGAATGAAACCAAAGTTCTTTTCAGCTCCAGCAGCAACAGCAGCAACAACAACAGCAGCTGAACCAGGCACAGATCCTGGAGAACCTGCGGAGGATGCAGGCTCAGCAGCAGCAGCAACAGCAACAAGTCACAGCTGCCTCGCCTGCTTCGAGTGCCGCTGCCACGCCCGCGCCGCCGACCTCCGCTGCCCACACCCCCGCCCAGCCCATCCTTTCCATTCCTGCTGGCATGCCAGTGACGCCCGAGCTGCAGCTGCACCTCGCCACCAATGGAGGAGAGCATATCATGGTCGGCAACGCTATGGTGAGTCAATTTTCCGTCATGCTTTAAAATTAAGTATTGTCGGCGGAATAAACGCTCCGGGCTGTTTGCTCATCGCCCTGCGATCTCTCTCCGCTGTTCTCTCGTTGTCTGGCTGTTAGAGAAACGAGAGAACAGTGGAGCGAGATTGTAGGGCGATGAGCGTATTGTCCGGAACGTTTATTCCGCCGACAATAGATGAGGCAACACGTTCTAGAGTTCAGTAGCATTAAAACGAATGATGACCTCACTCTTGCAGATTCGCAATCCGTACTTCGGACAAGTCGTCGGCAAGGAGACTCGTCCTGCATCGCGGGTTCATGCTGTGCCCGGTTCGACACCCGGCACGAGCGTCGTCACGGCACCCACCGTGCAGCTGCCGACCAGTGCAACAGCAGCCACTGCTGCAAACACACCTCAGGTTATCTTTGTGGACATCGAACTTCTGTGGAAGGGTTGAGGAATCGAAATTTGTCAAGAGCACAAAGCTGTCGGAATAGCTAATAGTTCCCTTTCAGACCGTCCAGCTGACTAACACCAACTTCAACGCCTTCATGGCTCAGCAGCAGGCATTGATGGCACAACATCAACAGCAGCAACAGCAACAGCAACAACAGCAACAACAGCAACAACAGCAACAACTTTTACAGCAGAAACAGCAACAGGTATCGTTGGTTCATATTAGTGATAGATAAATCGTCTCGTATGGCATCCCGGTCTTCCCTTATGTGTCCAATTAAAACGATCACATTTGCAGGCCCTCCACCAGCAGCTCCTCCGCGCCGTGTCCTCGTCGTCATCCATGGCACACTCGACTGCTCTGCCCGCCGGCTTCTCCTTCACCAACGCCGGAGCTTCGTCCCAGCAGCCGCACGTTGTTCCTGCTCCCCAGCCCCACGGACTAGGACAGATCAACTTTGCCAACCTTCAGGTATAAATAAATACAACAAAAGGAACTGTTCTAGAATCATTTACTTTGTATATTTTCAATGATCGTTACGATCCTTAATGGAAATATTCTTTCCAGCAACTACAGCAGATGGCCGCTGCCCAGCAACAGCAACAGCAACAACAACAAACACTCCATGTTCCCAACGGAGTGCCGCACCAAGTACCACAGGGAATCCAGATTCTTCATAATGGACAGCTCACTAATGGAGGTATACATCAAGGCAATGAGCTATGACTAAGTGCTGTCATTTCAGCCATCCCACGCCCGGTCTCGCAGCAAGCCCAAATGTCCGTACAGGACTTCAACGCCATGAATGCCCTGTTTGCCCGAGCAGGAGCAGCCACGAACGCTGCGGCGGCACAGTAGAGCCCTCCTCATCAATGAATCCAGAGAGTCCTAGTTCGGCAGAGTAGAAGCAGTACAATCATCACGCTGAATGCATACAAATCCCCTCTCCCCCCTCGTACCGGTTGCCCGTATTTATCGTGAATCCATGTTAATCTTGTCGCCATAAATAGTATGAGCATGTTATCGGTGGTAATAAAGGCTCTAGTCACGCTTTTCATTCGCCTAGCAATTTCTGTATATTGTGCCGTAATGTTTCCCCCTCACATGTCTGTCATTATCATTGGTATATTATTTTTCTGCAGTACATTTCCATCAATCGCCATGCACAGTCATCCGTTTAGTCTTTGCCAGAGTGCGAGATTCCAATAGCCTGCGCAAGCAAAACAATTTCCCTTTCCGCCGCCCTCCTCTCCCGGTTTGATCTCACGATTTCATGTTGTTTTATTTCGTTGATATGTTTGCTCTCCAATTGGTCTAGCCCCTCGCCCTCTTTACTTGCCTTCCGTGATGGTCACATTCTAAGTATTCATGCCTAATCATAGTTTGCATAGCATCTTTTCTTGCTTCCTTCCAAAGATGTATGAAAAGATAAAGAACAAATATATATACTGAACATGGATTCGCACTTACATCAACAAGAAACTATTACCTCAAACAACGCGCCCAATCGGCCTGCGCAAATAAACAACTTGGCACTCTGCCAAGTAATGTTCCCATCAGTGCACACACATGTGCGCTTCCCGCGCGGATTGTAATGGACACTTTCACTTTTGAACAGCTGTTTGTTTAGCGACAAGCGGAAATCATCAATCCTCTCGCGCTGCCACATTCTTGACAAATTGGTATATTGTATAAGATTCGAATCTATTAATTTTAGTTTAAAAACTGTTTTCAGAGTGTAATAGCGGAAGTGAGAAAATTTTGCAAACTGATCAGGTTGGTGTTAAATTGAAACATTATTAATTAGGGTTATAATTAATTAAATGTAATAACAATATTAATTAACAACCTATACTTATAGGTGTCTTTTAGTTACGAAAAGGTTCGTTATTTTAGTAATGAAAGAATCGGTACCAACGCCCGATGCTGTAATCGAACCAGCTCCATCTCTGGATTCCGCGGATGCAACGCCAATTGAAATGTCAGATGTTTGCTGACATATAGTATACCTTGGGTTTATTGGCAAAAGTGCATTTTACACGGTGCAGCTATCTTTTTCAGCTTTTTGAATGTTATGCGGTTAATGTTAGCCAAAGCCTTAGCATGTGTTGCCAAACATCTTTATCCAAACTTCAGGCTCCCAGTGCAAGCGCACGAGCCTCGCTCATCTTTCGGATCTGTTGATGCGAACACTACGGATATTCAGTCGACAACGCGTGCTCTCTTCGAATACTACATCCAGGATCCTGTGCGCCCTGCGTTGAGTGCCAATAGGTGAGCAAATCACTGTAGTTCCTCTTCAGTTTGAAGGTACGGTTAATTGTAAGATAAACTTCAACTCAGTATTGGAGCCATTCCTTGAGCGATGAAACGAATCATCGTCAATATTTCATACTAGGGAAATTACACTCATGCTATCGAATTCATTAACATCAGGATACTGAGCGCTCTTCAGACCGAATGACTTCCCGCATCTCACGCCACAGACAATATCCCAAGGAAGCGACAACACCAGTGATCGTGGCACCAACCTTCTACCTTCAGTCAGGATCCAGCTCGTGCCGGAACCGCCCTTCTATGTTTCGGAATTGGTCTTTAGTGAGGGCTACGCTTATTTCATTATTTTTTACCATACACCGCCTGTGGCGGTGGGCTCCTCCGAATTTTTGATTGGTGGTCATTTGTTTAGCCAATTTGGGCCGATTCCGTAAAATCGGCTTCCAGAAACTAGTTTTTCCGGAATTTACGGTTCTCAAGGTCCCGAGAATCTAGGACCCTAATTTACATGTGTCGTTACAGAACCACAGACTCACAGACTTACAGACACCCTAGCTTAATATATAGTTGTAGATAATATTACTTATTTTATGGAGTTTGCAGCGCGGGGGCTCCATAATGTTGATACACAGCGACTCAGTCTTGTGGAAGATGCTGTGACGGGAGGAGTTGATGACGCGATGCCGTAAGCACGGTTGTGTTGTAATTTTGGTCCGAAATTGCGACCCGTGTGGTATTTGATTCATTTGAGCGAAAATTATCGAAATGTGCAACTTTAACCAAGTACATAGTAAACGTTCCTATTTTTCCATGAGTCATTGTGATCACTGGTGACATCAGAGACAACCCGCAAAGGGACGCGGACATCGAGGGAACTTCTTCATGGCCTGCGCAAAGTTCAGTCAACGAAGAGTTCGTTTATTCTTTAGATATGGAAGGAATTACAGTAGGACCTGACGACAGCAGTGAAAATTTCAGGGACGAGTTGCTGAAAGAAAAGCTTTTTCTCGAGACAGAGCAGATCCGCGAGAAGTTGAAGATAGTTGCCGCTAAATGCGCCGCCGTATCAGCAGCTAACGATGAAATGCGGTACGCAAATATTTTACGTGATTGAAGCCTAAGGGCAACTTAATGCACACTCAAACTTGTATAAAATTTATAGGGACGAAGAAGAACTCCGTGCCGAAACTTTTCGCCAATTTCAAGAACTTTATTTTCTTACACTGTCTGACGGAGATGTTGTTCTGACTCGTTGTGATAGGTAAAGCTCAAAATCAAAAATGCGTCGTGATCAGAAAATATGATACGCCTCCGAATATGACCAATGTGTTGCTCAACATGGTAAATGCCGCAAGATTTCGAAGTGTGACTACTAAACCTATAGGGACGAAGTCCTATATCGGGGTCCACAACATTGCGAAAAAATCGTTCCGCCAAATTTCCTGCGCGTATAACGGAACGTACGCCAACCGCAGGAAATTAGGCGGAGCGATTTTTTCGCAATGTTGTGGACCCCGATAATAGCACATCATAGTTAATGGTTGCCAAATCAGCATAGTCAATGCCATTCTTGGAGTTCTTTCTCAGGCGACGGTTGCTCTCACTCGTTCTGCTAGGTTGAGCGTATTGGGGCTTTGCAGGCTCATGGCGAGCCTCCAGCATGCCGCCCTCATGCGGCAGCAGGAAGAGCTGCGAGTACGGCATCTTCATGCTCAGCGGGAAGATGCAGATTTTGCACATGGTCCTCTCGTCGACGACTCCAACAGCTTTCCTTCCCACTATGACGATCCCAATTTGTCAGTTGCTGAGAGCAATCCTGTCTATCGAATTTTCCTGCTCCAAATTCTGTAGCAGTTAAAACAATAACGATGCGGCTCACGGTTGTTCTACGTTGCACGAAGAACTGGAAGATTTTGCAGTCTCAGAGAAGAAGCGAGATACCATCGTGCCAACATGAGGCGCTGGCTGGAAGAACGGCAACAGCAAGAACCTGTGCGGTCCGATCCAGCCTCTGTTGGAGATCATCCCGTCAACAACACAAACGGCGGTCCTTCGCGCGATGCCACTGCCGACTTGTCAGTTTATGAGCCTTCTCAGGTATACCTTCTTTTTGTAGCCCCAAAGTGGAGGCCATCATCAAGGTGCTGCGCCAACAGCGCGAGGAAGAGCAGCGAGCTAGCCTGAACAGAGAGCAAAGCACAAGTTTGGACCATGCGCGCTCTCTGTCACCGCAACGCGCCGCTCCTCGTTCTCCAGTCCCAGTTCTTGTTCCTTCAGTCGACGACGATGGTCGGTCACCCACTGTCGCAGCCGTTCTGTCAGTTGCCAAATCTTCGTTCATGTCTTCGCCAGCCTTTAATTCCCATGATGTTCGATGAAAAAGGGTAAATTCAATAGTATCGTCATTAAATGTTTTCACAGAGCCCCATACGCTTCATAATCATTCTGCATTGTATTTCTTGCCATGCTTTTCTGTCCAATTTTGTTTTCAGCACTGCGATATGATAAAATCCATATAATTAGTCCGTCAAGCACTTCGTCCTGGCAACGTTCGGTCCAGAGTTCCGCAAATGGAGTCAGAAAGAATTACAATGCAGGCCTCAAGCACTATGTGCCGTACAATGCCCAGAATGGGCATATCTGAGGTTAAGTTGATCTACTACTACATGCGAGGCGATGTGGGTATAGACCTGTTAGCAAAGGATTCCGTAAAGTAGATTGCTAAACCAGGTAATATTCCGGAACGATTATTTCGCAATGTTGTGATCTCGCATAATATGCGACTGAGAGAACGAAGGGAATAAGTTCCCCTCTTAAGGAAATAT
>JACMIG010000801.1:8749-26328 GCA_014805385.1 Levipalatum texanum
ACAAGGTAATCGAGAGAGGCGTTAATTCAATTTCTTTCCCCCCCCCCCCCTTCACCGGACAAGGAGTGAATTCTTCCCTTTTCTCCACGTGAGTTATGGTCCTCAAAGGCATCAATCCAATTCTGGATCTTCCCTGTCGGCGCGCGGAAAATTCATTCTTAAAGAAGGAGTAGACGGAGAACCGTGAAATATACCCCTGGAAATTACTTCCTCAGTCGAGGGAAGGAATGAAGAGAAGAATAGGCCCTGTTGTAGCTCATTTCGTAATCCGCCCGTAATTCGTATTGCGTGAAACAGCGAATTTTCCGCGCGTTGAGTTCAACAGGATATTAAAAAATGAGGGTTTTCGCTAAACAAAGCATACAACCTGAAGACAACCGTTTAGACTCGGACCATCGCTATACCCATTGACGAACATGCAGAAAGCAAATCAAGACGTGCACGCGTGCATGACATCACAGCGCTTATCTCTATTGATGAGGCCAGCTCAAATAAGGAAACAACGTCAGAGAGGCACAAGGCGTTCCCTCAGGATAAGGAAAATGAGTACATCACTTCCGACACCAATTGGTTGGGAGATAAGGAGGAGGAGGAGCAAATGACCCTAAACCCTCTCCTGCCTCCTCCCTTCCTCCTCCTCCTCCTCCTCCCCCTCCCTCCTCTCCTCGTTCTCCTCCCCCATTTCGCACCGAGGCCATCAAGACAAATGAATCAACAGGGAGACCCATTTGTCGGATCCTTCTTTCCCTAGGCATTCAAGGACGCGTGATCCCTCAAGATCAAGTACCAGGAGGCTTCCACGAGTGTGGGAGGCATTAAAATCCCCGGATACTCCTCCTCCTCATTCCATTCTTACGACTTCCACTGTTGAAACAATCAGACAACAGCTGTGTGTGTGGAATTCCGCAAATCAGCTGGGGGATGGGATGGGGTGGCAGGCCGAGGACCCAAAGGCTTATATTAAGATCTCACCGCTTCAATCAGATGATCGAGAGTCCAGTGAAAATGAAACTACCGAGATCCCAATCACGTTGCATGTTTGTGAAATGAACAAAGATGCCGTAAAAGTAGAAGCGAAGACAAGCTCGAATACAATTGCATCAAATCAGCTCTTATTTGATCTCGACAAAATTGTTAGACCAAAAAGACATATCACAGCGTTCCATATGGATCCTAAAAATACTGTCTTTTCATAACGCCATCTATTGACAAGCGGTAAACAAGCGTGCAAAATGGCATCCAGCTCACAGAAAAGATCCGTTCCCCTAAACGTTACTGGTCCTGGGGGCTTTGAAGGGAAAATATATTTAAAGGCCCCTGAGCTGATGAGGCCGTCAGGAATAACTAACGGCAAGTGGATCTCTTGCTGTCGAGAGTTCACGACAGGATCCATGATTCATGAACCTCCCCCCCCTCCTCTCTCTCCTCCTCTCACAACATGGTTCATATAACACCGGTGCAAGGGTGTAGTTGACGCAGGGCGAAAACATATTGACGAGGCGAATAACGATGCGGTGGATACAAAATATCGTGGATATGAGAGAAGATCAATTCGTGACAATAGTAGGTCCCAGAGGTCGAAACGGTATATTCTGCGCATTCCTCTTTCCTCCCACCATAAGAACCCCTTAACTATACTTCATGCCGAACAATATAAGACCCCATATATTAAAAAGTTGGATGTAGTAAACTTCCCCCGCCTGTAAAGTGCAGTCTTGCGTGCACGAAGTGCACTTTACAAGCAGAGGAAATTTACTATACCCACCTGCTTTTATTTATGGACCCTTATATGCTAGAAACCAAAGTTAGAATCGCGCTAAGCTCCTACACACAGGCCTGAATAATGACCGGGTCAGCTTACTCTCCAAAGAGTGCGCTTCAAAACAACGTCGGACCTTTGCTCGAGTGAGGGTGGTTCTGGTCTTCTCCTCTTCTTCAGTAGCTTCCAACTGTCCAAATAGGGAGGAGGCCCTAAGGACCGTCTTCCGTTCTCTCAACCCGACTGTAGAGGGCCTCCAATAAGCGCCTTTCGCCGAAAAGAAGGCATGACGAAGGACGTCCCGCCCAGCACGCACACAACAGACAGTTCCCTCCCTGATGCTACATGATTGATGGCGGAAGCTTGAGGGAGGAGGCCTTATTGAAGGCCCAAGGAGTCGAAGTAAAATCGGGGGTAGAAAAACGTCATTTTCGGGAAGTTACTGTGGGTCCGAAGATTCTCTTTCCGGAAAATCGCTGCAACGATTCTGGTAAAAGCAGTGCAAAGCGGGACGGTATTGTGGCTCTCGGAAGCGGTTCCTTTTAGCGCTTCTTCCACACGGCCTTTCTCTCACCACTGCTCTAGCTATTCTTCTGATTTGAGAGAGAGAGAGATATTGGAAAAAGACGGACCAACCCTCTAGTCTCTTCTTCTCTACCGTAATCAGGGAGGACAAAGACTGAAGGTCCGCTTGGACATGTGGTCACTCTGAGTTGGGTGAGAATGCGCGGGGAGCGCGGGAAAATTGAATTTAGATTTTTGCGGGAGGAACTAAATCCAGGAAGTATCTCGGGCGGCCTGAATGGCCGGCACGCGGCGCATTTAGCAGCAGGATGGGAACCTTCGGCCGCAACTCGAGACAAAAGATGGGGGGAGGAAGGGGAGGAGGGGAGGAGGGGAAGAAGGAGGAGGAGGAGCATGAAATCAGAAACTCTTTCGGGACCTCTCGTGAAGGGGATAAAGAGGGCCTTCGCTCCCGTGTGAATAAGTACTGGAGGGCTCTTGAAAAAAGGATAGAGGATAGCACGGGGGTGGGGGGGGGCGAGTTCCAGCTAAAGATAATGATTCGCTGATAGACCCTGATGAACGCTCCATGAGCGATCAGAACGCTTGGCAAAGCCAATGGCATTTATGATGTACGCTCATTGTCAGGTGTAAAGTTGGGAACGGATTCGGGTCCACCACAATATAGCGCGTCTGACTAATCTTGGAGATTTCGTACTGACAAGAGCCATTGAATGATGTTCATGATCACTTCTTACCTGTAATGTTCCGGTATCTCCAGATTCCAAAAAAAATCTCCACAGGCCACTAACGAATGTCCGCGGGTGTAACAAAAGACACAAGAAGTCTTTGCTCAATTTGCCAGTCCCCGTCCCTTCCGCATCAAATTGTCTTTCATCTCCTTCCCTGCAGGATTCTTCCGCATTGTTGCAACGATGGCGTCACGTGTTACAACTGCGGGAGATCGCGAGAACCAAAGACCTTTTCAGTTCGCTATCCGGACTTACTGTGTTTAGAGGCCGATCCCTATTCGTTTTCTCTGCATCGAAGATAAGAAACCTTACGAAAGAAACATTTTTACTTGAATTTTAATATGTGTGTGTAGAAATCTACGCGTTTTTGTATCGAAAATATGAAACCATATGAAACAAAAGTTTTTTGAATCCATATACTGAAAAGATGTTTAGAAATCAACGCTCACCTTCCCAATACGCCATCGCCATGAAATAGTCGACGATCCACCGTAAGAGATGCATTGCCGCAGCTAGCAAGTCTTGGAGGGATTGGAGAAAGTGGGCCATGAGGGAGGGGAGGAGGAGAGAGGGTCCCGAAAATAGAGTCTAGCCCGCTTAGCTCATCCCGTGCTCAGAAATTGCACGCCGCATACGAATTAGGAGGAGGTCGAAATATGACGCGGCGATGGGAGGCAGGAGGAAGGGGAAGGGAAGGAAGGGAAGAGACGAAGGGACAGAAGTGGATCCTGAATAAGGACCCCCTGAAACTCTCTACGGAGCAAAGACTCCCGCTCGCAGCGGATGACCATAAATATTTTTTGCTTCTATGGAAAGACGAACGCGTGATGCGCAAGGGAGTTGCGGAACTTAGTGCGCAGGACGGAGAAAGAGTATTACCGGAAAATAAAATGTTCTCATGGCTATTTTTTAAGCTTTCGATTCCAAACGCAACAATATCCTAAAATTAGCAAAAAAAATCTTAGTGGGTCATTCAATATTCGCAATAAGATCGGAATGGGAAATTAGAAGGGCATGGTTCATCCCCTGTGTTAGTCAGTACCACCGGGTCTTGGATAGGGAAGGCTAAAGCGGGCGAGAACAGAATATTCTAGCCCCCGAATACCCCCGCACATCGACTCGGAGTGGAAGGTGACGTATTTACATCGGGGTCAGTCACCTACTAACGAGGCACTCGCCCTGATGAACAATCGTAATGGAACAGGGCGGAGAGAGATTGGAGCGAAGAGACGCAGATTATAAAGAGGAGAACGTGGTGCATTTAGGAGATGAAACTATAGCTTCCGTACCAGGGCTGTGCGAAAAACTTTCTTCGAAAAAAATTTCGAAAATAAATTTTTCGATCTAAAAATGTCGAAAAAAATCGAAAAATTTCGAAAAATTCGAAAAATGGTTTCTAGGCTACAATGGATGTTTTACGAAGGAAAAGTACAAATTGAAATGCTTTTGCTGACAATGGATTGCCTTTCGATCTTCAGGTACTGTAAATTTTCTCTTCGGAAAGAATTTGAAACCCTGACAAGGGCAATTTCGCAAAAATTGCCATGAAACAAGAAAAATTTTCTAAATTTTTCAAAAATTCTAAATTTTCTGTCCGTTTTGTGCTCATTTTGGCAGAATAATCATTTTTCGATTTTTCGACAATATTTTCAAAAAAATTTCGAAAAATAAATTTTTCGCAAAACCTCGAAAAATTCGAAAAATCGAAAAACGAAAAATGCACACCCCTGTTCCGTACGACGACGTTTACTACACCATTTAACGGGGGTTCACATAAAAGTCGGTGTAGTAAACTTCCCCCGCCTGTAAAGTGCACCGTGCATGCAAGAGTGCACTTTACAGGAGGGGGAAGTTGACTACACCCAAATTTTTAATCTAGGGGATCTTGTATAAAGCGCAGGATGCTCGACAATTGACACAGAGAACACAATGTGATCTCCAGGGAGTTGGAAGAAGCCAGAATCAGTTTCCTATGGCCCCACGATCATAGATCGAGCCCGGAGGGACCTCTCTCGAGCAGAGAAAATCATGAATCGGGTACAGGGCTGTGCGCCTTTTCAACGACGACGACGTCTGGTAAATTGAATAAAGAGCCGCTTGATTACCGGGACTGTGTATGTGCGCTGCATGTTCTTGTGCTCGGAACGCGCGCCAAAACATCCCGAGACACCCACAGGAGAGGAGCATGCAATAAAAAGGAGACGCTAAATGCAGTAGTGAGGTTAGCTATTGCTAAATGCAGTAGGTCTATGACTCGATAGCTTCGAGAGATGAGAAACATCTTAAACTATCGAGAACCCCCTTAGCCCTCTTCCTTCCGCCGGTGTCTAAATTCCAGGCAAAGCCACGTGGTTCGGAAAAGAACGAAAACGACGCGGTATTTGAAACGCGGGAATTCGACGCCTATGGATTCCCGATAATACTAGTGGCGTGTGACTGAAAGGGCCGGAAAAATCAATCATCAGCCGATCGGAGGCTGCACTAAATTGCGAGCCATTAATCGCTGGAGCTATCTTTTTGTGAGGTATCCGACGCTGGGAAACTCGGGGCCCGGAATTTTCTGACAAAACGGCTCCCGGGAGCCCGGTAAGAAGGAGGAGGAGGAGAAGGAGGAGCATAGATAGAGCAAGTAAAATGAATTCATTCGCCCCGTTCTGTGTCCTCCTAGTTTGGAGGGGGAGGAGAGCTCGGACCAGGGGCAAACATACACCGAGAGACAGAACTATGTACTATTACGTAGCGGTGTAGTAGGATAGCCGAGCATCCGAAAGAAGACGGACTGAATCTTTTTTCAACTGTTCCAAGAAATTGTGCAATTTTTCAACATTCAAAGAATTCAAATTTTATGGGGTATATCTAACGGCGACGTTTCCTACAGCAACCCATTTGTTGGAAAAATATATTTGACAGCTGTCGTGTCATGAACATAGAAGTTTCCCCCACACCACGCCCAAATTCACGGACCGGGCATCTTGGCGATGATGCTGATGACGGCGACGGTGCGGCGGATGAGGAAGCCGCCGGCGACGCGGAAGCCCGCGGGGGGCGGAAGCAGCGAGGGAGACGCCGTTGTGGATCTGAAGATGGAGATAGAACTTAAAGGACGTGGTGATTCGTCAATGGATTTAAAAGACATAAATGAGAACATGGGAATGAGATGGAAATACATATTTCAGTAATAGTGAACTTCCGACGACCGAGTCCAAGAAAGTTATAATACATTAGAAAATGACCTGAAAGCGAAATATGACGAGCATTCTTCTGTTGTCGTTTTGCACGAATTTAAAACACCCACTATGAACACAAATAAGAGTGACAAAAGGCCGAATTGTTCTGTCTCGTTACTACTCAAATAGAAGAGCCGTTGAGATAAAGATACTAGCGATTTTTTTTGAAATGGACGGGATTGACAATATTAGGCAAATGGTTTTGTGGGATAAAAAGGAGTGGAACAACTCCAAAGATCATGCGTCTTCTATAAGTCGTGACTTTTACCCCTGATGAAAAGACGGGGATTTGGACGTCATCCTCCAATTTCCTGATTGCGTTAGTCAATGATTCCCCCATGTATTCATTATACCGCGATTTTCTCGAACCAGAATACCGTAATCAGCCGTATTCCACTTTCTACGCATTTGGGTTCTTTCTATTCCGGGCTTGTTTCTCCTAAGAGAGTTCATTTCATTTCCCTTCGAGGAGGTTGTTGCAATCCCGAAAATACCCCGTGCACTTCACTCTAACTCCCTGTCTCCAGACGCAACCTAAACTTTGGTCTCAGTGAGGGTCGCTCGAAAACAAAGAGCGTGTGCAATCCACATGAACAAACATTCCAACCCTAAAAAGAATTTGGGAGGGATCCCCCAGCTGACCCCCAGAAAAAAAGGACCGGAAAAATTATGAGAAAATGTAACGGATGTCCCAAAGGAAGTAGTGATCAGTCTTGAAGGAACTCAGCGAATGAGCGCGCTGAGGAAACTTGAGGCACGCTCTCAGACTCTCCAGACGGAGGCAGACTGATTTTGTGCAACCAAGAGAAATTCGAACCGCTCCGAATTTTGTTACATGCCCCCGAGTGCAAGTCATTAGTGAATTGAGTGGAGCGCTTCCAGAAATGGAAAGGCCCGAACAATCGAGAGTTCAAAGATACACAAAGCAATTGACATCATTATATTGCGCTCATTTAATGTGCTCGAGTGAGAGCACCTAATTATAATACATGCGCCGCTCGTGCAATGATGCATAAGGAAGAACAAGCTACACTGCAGAAACTGCGCATGTAATTTCAGGGTCCCGAGATCCTCACACTGTAAGAACCTCTACATGGACATCCGTCTGAAACGAAAGAAAAGCGGGGGGATGTATGCTCGAAATTACGAAAAGATAGCACAGAGCGGAAATGCGTGCGAATAGTTGCCATATCTGAGAAGATTCTCACTAATGCCGGTTTTTTAAGACTGTTCTGACATCTTATGATAAAATCAGATGGTGAACCGGCTATGATGGGTGACTCGAGCAGAGCTTCGGACTGCTTTATAATAGCTGTTCAAACAGCTATTAGAAAAGCTTCCCTCGTCTATCTTATTATAGACAATGAACAGAGTATCGTACCCATTCTTGCCTCTTGAACGTGTTCGCACAAAACATGCGAACAGATATCCGGCGGAAAAAGAGACGAGAGGGAGAGGGAGGGGAAGCGCGTGGTGCTCAAAACCAATATCTCCTCCCAGATAGATAGCCACCACCAGAGTAATGCAAACAAAGCGCAGCGATCGTTTCCATCGCGGTGAGAGGAGGGGAGTATCCGACTGTGAGCCCGAGACTTTCACAAAAATCAGCGCCCAGTTCGTTATCTTCGCTTAGGAAGGTAGGGGTTTTTCGGAGAACAGTTCCAGTGAATGATGTGAAGATCCTACTTCAGGAGGATCCTCAAAGAGGGGGAGCCTTTCTTTCCTTGGGAGAAGGCCTAACGCGGATGCAGAGGATAGCAAGTGTTTTGGTCTGCTAAAGGCACAGCTTTCCTCCTCCTCCCCCTCATTATCCCGTCGGGTAAGCTGGGAAACAACAAGTCGACTGATGCTGTAAACGCGTGTATAGCAGGCTTGTTCAAAACAACTAAGCTATTCGCACTACGTTTCCGCGTTGAATGTTGTGGATGCCATGCAGGCATTAGTAGCATCAAGGAAGAGCAAGGTTATGCGGAACTACAACTAAGATTCCTTTCTGGCAATTTCTGGAGCCTCTCATTTCAAAGCAAAGCAAACCTATGGGAGATAAGGAAGAAGAAAGAGTGGAGAGGACGCTAGAGCCAGCGAATAAGATCAAGGAACAGCCTTTGACCCCCTATCAGAATCGAGTTTTGTCCATTCGGGCTAATGGGTCTCTTGCTGGCGGGGAAAGAACTTTCTCGGGGTCATTTGGTTTCTAGCCCTATCCTCTCCCCTTCCCATTCACCTAGACATCAATCCATCACGCCGGAACGGGAGTACCTACTCGGTAGTCTGGAGAGGAGATGGAGGGCTAGCCCCGAAATCTAAGTTTAGAGAGCGGAAATCGAGATTGGAAAGAAGTTCTCAGCGCGTGAATACAAAGCAAAACGATAGATAAAACAAGGAGTTTTGGCGACGTGTAAAAGCAATGTATTGTTGTAACGAACATAAATGCTACCTAATTGAGACGTGGAGGATTGTAACGTTAAGCATAAACATTGTAACGTTAAACATAAACGTTGTAACGTTAGACATAAAAGCTACCTAATTGGCACGCGAATGAAACTTGGATAATATGCAGGGCCCAGTAGGGTATCCTGATTCAAGCGATTTTGAGGAATCGGAGGTGGGCGGACAGGAGAAAGCCACGCTATCGCGTCGTATTTATCGATGCACTTGTGAACGCCCCTCGATGGGTGGAAGATAAAAAGTGTCAAATCCCACACCGGATGCGTCGGCGTCAAAAGTTAGCACAGTTCTCTCTACTACCAAGAACCCGACGATTTCTAATTACGATTCGAGCAACACAATAATTGCGTTACTTACACAGGAATTAGAACTTCGTGAGAAATCGACAATAAATCGCGAAATGACTTGAAAATGCGAAAGTGATGATGATTCCACTCTCTAGAATTCTCGTCAGGTTAGTATGAATGGCATCAAAGCAGACACACACGTGAATCACGCGAGTCATCCTCGAGTTCCGTGTAACGCACTATCTAATTCTACGCTACTAACAATGGACGCATAATGAAGGGACGCTGAATCTCTCGATCAAAACCGAAATGAGTTCAGCCCGAGAACTACACAGTTCGCCTCCAATCAACTGGTAGTACAGTCGAAGCCAATCAAGTGGAGGAATTAGGGCCAGTCTGTCGTCAAAATAGGGAAAAGAAGAAGAATTTGGTCGGGACCACGTAATTCGCCAAGTCTGGACGCAACAATTATATATCGCAGAGGTCATAAGAAGTCTATTTCGCTCGGCTATAGTGCGTACATTCTTTAGTTAACATGACGAATACGCTTATTCTCAGAGCTCAAAGACGTCTAAAATAGCGTTCCGGGTGAACTGTTCGGTCTCTTTAAAGAAAAAAAAGTTCGAACCTCAGCCGACCTTTGAATAGCCTAAACACAAACTTTGAGGGTAATGTTCCCAAAACTTAGACACGCTCCGGTTCGATACAACAAGCTAAAACGGTTTAAAAGGAATGCCGTCCAATTCCCGCGCAGTTGGCCCAAGAGCAATTCACCCACGCGCGTAGCCTCCATTAGCAGTATAACTGATGAGTGGGAAGGATGACACAGAGACCGGGGTGGTTACGAACTTGCCGACGTCTCTGACGTCCTCTACTTTCTCCTTAGCCCCTGTCTATCACCTCGAAAGACAAGACGAATACAGGGAGATTACAGTAAGTTTGAGCAGATGCTCAGAATGAGAGGCGTAATTTAGCTTGTAATCCGTTGAACAAGCAATAAGAAGGAGGCGGAGGAGGAAGGAGAACAAGGACCACGAGCGACAAACTGTACTTTGTGTTCAGCAATGGATACCGATCTGTCTTTTGTTCCCCGATCATAGGCGCCTTCTATTTTTGGAATTCAGAAAGATTGGCGATTTCAGTGACTAATTCCGCCCAGTTATCGATAAGTTCTATTATTGACGAACAGAACTCTTCTTATTTTCGCAACAAGGCGCGAAACTCTCTCCATTGTCTCTAACATGCCAGACGGTGTGATAAACCCCTTTTTCAATGAAGAGAGAACAGTTCAAGACGGAACGCGAATTTATGAGAGTTTGGTTGGCCTATAATAATGCGCAATGGATATCGACAGAACCACAAGCACGGATTCGGCCCGCGAGATTGAAATGCTGCGGTCGGTCCACACTCCAAAGCTCTCCCGATCCCATACAAAATCTCGCGCAAACAGTAAGGCGGAATCGGATCAGAAGAGGCTATTGAATCTGAAGAGATGATGAGAGAATGCGTGCGAAATTTGAGGTGCTTGAAAACACACTCTGGTCCATTGCCTTCAGACCTGATAAACGAATTATAGTTCCGACGGAAAAAAATGTTCCTGAGAATAAAGTAGATCAATGCCTTTTTCGTCAGACGAGATTGGAAACGGGCATTTTTCATTTTTTGCATTTTGCACAGCACAAATTTAATTTTTTTTTTGCACAGCACTTTTTGCCAGATGTCGATGAATGTTCATCGAAAGCAAATGTCGATCACATGTCAGAATATCATCATGGTTTCCTGTCCTTAGATCTTTTAAATTGTGATACGTGCAAAATAAAGATATGCCAGATCGAATATCTAGGTCGAGAAGAACGCGAATAAGGGGGATTTACGACCTGCGTCAAGACAATAGACACGTGCGTGCGTCCAGCGCACCTCTCAAGGGTTGAAGTGTATTGAGCATCCGGGCCAATCATCGTGACACCATAATGCGCTTAGCGTTGATAATGCCTCGATAAGAGTCAGATGAGGATTGGGGCGTTGGAAACGAAGACAGAGAGCCTTGATCACTTGGTATTGTTGAGAAAACGAGGGGGTATGTATCTTCGTGCAATATAGGTAGATCAGCTGACGGTAAACCCTGCCTGTTTCTTACTTTCTCAGTAGCCCTGGTGGATCACGACGAGAGGGAGCGGGTAGATCACGGAGGGTTCAGGCGGATTGAACTACCACATTCCAGAAGGCAACCTTGACAAACAGATAATGGCACGCAGTGATATTGTCGAACGTCTGAGAGCTATGAGTAAGTAAGAAAATAGGCAAGGGGGATAAGTTTTGCGCTGATCTTCGTGCACACGATATTGTAGAGAATCCGGAGCGTTCGAATTCCCGCGTCCGGAGAATACCCAATGACGGACTGCGCTCGCTTTTGATCTACCCTCGGAAGCTACCAAACCGTCCTCCATAATTCATTTATGTCAAGCCAGCAAACACAATCAGAGCCACTGAATCCTTTACTAAAAATAGAACGTTCGCTAACCACCACAAGTCCGGGGTTCGATAATAGCAATCTGCCCGGGATGCTCAGAACCGTTGGTATGAACAACAAGACTGGCCAGTAATAAGATGTTCCGGTGCGAGAGATGCAACGACCGGAAAACAGCCTCGTTCCCACAGCGAGTCAAATAGCCTCAAGTAAATATTTGTCGCCAACAATAGATATTGCATGGAGGGAACATCCCTTTCGGGGACGGTAGTCTGGAAACAAAGACGGTTCCAAGGATCTACCACTGCTAATAATTAATACTCTGTTTTTCTTCCCATCTCATGCAGATAATGAGAGGCACGGGGAATGAATATTACAGTGGAACAGAACAAAATGACTCCGGATCCCATAATAGGTATACCGTCGCTCGACGGGGGTCTTGTAGACGGAATATAATCCCTAGAAAATTTCACGCAGCAAAATACTACATTTCCATCCGTCGAGAAGCAAATGAGCATGGGTTTTCGACTGATATGCAGCGTATTTTTTCGTAGGGCGATGATAATCTAAGGAATGTTTTATCCTGCCGAAAAAAAAAACAGTAAGAAGGAGCAAAAGTCGCCTTTGTCTCTTCGAAAGCGGAGGTGAAGAGGGCTAACCGTTCTAGTTCCCACTCGCGATGCTCGTAGACGCCAATTCCATGTAATGGTAATGGGTAACCCTTTGACTCCGAACCGACTCGAGCCGCCTCTCTCTCCAACCCATTCGAAGGAGCTGATTGAATGCTGACACTTTCGATCTCATCTGAACCGGGGCAACGAGAGAAGATCCCCCATTTCGGAGGCGAAAACCGTGTCCGATCAATTATCGGGCAAATTCGTGATTTGTTTATGAAGACCGTTTTCTGGAACCTCTAAACCGGTTTTTCACTTACTCCTTTCATAATCGAAACTCTCCATTCCCGTGCGATCTCAGCGTTGAAAAATGATACTTTATTCATGGCATCACATTCACGAGCGTGTTTCCGAACCCGTAACGGTGGACACTAAAATTCGGTGAAATAAATAAGTCCCTAGACCGAAGCAATCGATATAATTTTCTTTGCATAAAAAACAATTCAGATAATCTCCTTGCTTTCAACCGCGAGATATGGGACGAGGTAGAGGTACCAGTACTGTAAACAAGTCGTTATTTCTCTCAATATTGTCGGGCACCCGAAGCATTCTAAATAATTCCCCACGCCGCGCTTTTGATCTACCTCGCGTGATATAAAGATGTAGATCAAGAGTGTATGTCCAGGCGAAAGAATTCGAACTCTCCGGATGATTTGCCAGGCTTACCGTAAGATTGAAAAGCATGAAAAAGATCGGGAACATGACTCGGGAGATCAAATCGATGCGCCGACTGTGCTCGCGGTATTTTACCTGCAAAGATCAAAGATCAAAGTACAAACACCAAAGATCAAAGATCAACCAACCTGCCACATATTTCCCCACCAGCTGAGGCCGAGGGCCGCTCGCGCTGTTCCCATCTGCGTAAGAGCCAGTGGTGACGTCATCAGCCTCTGTTGAGCAGCACCCGATATCAGAATATTATTGGGTGCTCCGCCTCGCGGAGAATCAATCGATAATGCTGTGTACTCGTGCAGATTGTTCGCTTGCACGTGGTCGGGCGACCTGGAAATTGTGATAGTTGATGTTTGATCTTGTTCATTATCCTCTGCGGTTTAATTCCACTCTAACAATATCCAAAGACGGCTCATTCTACCTTTTCGCGCCCGATTTAAAAAAAGTTGGTTAATCTTTCATCTGCGATCTTACCCCATGCGATACAGGAGATGATTGTGGTGTTGGCGACTTCGATACTGCATGCGGACAATGTCTTGACGAGCTGCCCAGTTGACGAGAGCGAATTCGAGCAGGGCACCGAAGATGAAGGCTGGAAAGATCAGAGATGAGAGATCAAAGATCAGAAATGAGAGATCAAAGATCAATGATTAAGAGCTGACCTAGGCAGACGCCAATCCAGATGTCGATCGCCTTGGTGTAGCTGACCGGTGGGAGGTTGGCATTGACACCGGATGCCTAAATGTCGAAATATCCGTTTCTGCGTTTATTGGCGCTAAATGCAGAATCGTAGTATCACTCTAATTCACATGGCTTCAAAAACTAGGGTTCTCGACAATGATAATGGACTACTGCGTTTAGCCCCGGCCGCTAAATACAGTAGCAACGCACCTGAGTGGTCATGGTGAGCAGAGTAGTAACTCCGAGGGTTACACGCGCGGGAACGGAATCCTTGTCCAGCCAGAACGAGACCCAGGACACGGCGACGAGCATGAACGACGGGATGTAGAGCTGGAATGGAAGATCAAAGATCAATTATTAAAAATCAATGATTAGCGAGAAATGAAAGATCAAAGACCTGGAGCAGATAATAGGAGAATTCTCTCTTCAGCTGAATGGCCGTCCGTAGGCAGGAGTAGGTCCCGGTATTGGTGACGGAGGTACAGTTGTCTGTCTTGACGCTGCTCAACAGGAATGAAGGCAGGGACTGCCTCAGCCCGTCCTTGATCTGGATCGTAGGGGTGATGTCCTTCTTCCAGATGTACTCTAAAATCAATATTTATCTTCGAAAACTGTAATTCTGCTAATTCTTGCTAGAAAAATGCTCCTTTGGTGACATTGACTATGAGAATGTGCGTGACTAAACGGTTACAAAATCAGTATCTTGCCTTTTGCCATGGTATTTTGATACATTTCATTATATCGTTATTGATCTTATCTGTTATTGATCGAAATCCCCTCACCAATGTCCTTCGTTGTGTAAGCATACGATGCAAAGTCGATGAAGCACGTCTGAACGTCCAGTGGATAATCGACAAGTTGCATCGGGCACGAGAGAGTGAGGGTCAGCCTGAAGTTGATCTTTGATTTTTGATCTTTGATCTTTGACTCTGAACTTTGATCTCGACCTACCTGCACGAGTACAGTATCTTCGCCGTCGCATTGTGTATCCGAATGAGGACGTTCGGCTTGTCGATCAGATGTTTCTTTCCATCCTTCTCGTTTTGAAAAAACGTATCCGGGATCTACAATTTTCGTTTTGGCGGAAAATTTGAATTTTAATTTTGGCGCGAAAAACCACGACCTTACCCAGATCTTTTGTTCCGGCGACAGAACAATGTGGCTTAGGGCGGGCGAAACGAAGAGGAGCCGCTCGTCCACCCATTCCTGAATATTTGAATATTCTTGGCGTTCTGCCAAATGCATTTGGCAACTTGCCAAGGACTCACTTCTCGAAAAGTAAAGTGCAGAGAGTACTCCATGTTGACGTCGTCGACTTTGGAGATGCTTCTGCAAAAGAGATTGGGTATTTTGGCATGTTGCCAAACAAGAGTCGACTATTACCTCAAATACATATTGACGCTAACTTTGACGGGATCATTCTCGTAACCGGAGAATGTTTCCAGCGTGCCTCTGAAATTAATAAAGGTTAGATTTCAAAGATTAAATTTCAAAGTTCGAAGTGAATACAACGATCAAAGATCAAAGTTCACCTCGGCCGAACCCGATAATCATAGTCCGTGCCCTGTAAGAGACTGTCGATAACGCGTTGCTCATCGAGCAGCTTGTCGTACCTGAAAAGTTCAAATACCTTTCCCGCCCAAACTTACAGTAGCCCCCCCAATTCAAATCATCTTTCCCGCCCAAAACTACAGTACCCGTTGGTTCCGTCGGCGGCGATGATGCTCTGCTGCACGAGCATGAGGACGTGGAAGAACATGGTGGTGGCCGCCGGCGGGCACGGTGCAGTCAGGCGGCCATCCTGCGCGGAATTTACGGTTCTCTTTCGCGGATGCGGCGCATAAAGTGCGCGTCGCCGTCAAAATAGCAGAGACCACTGCGTGTAGAGGATGATGTGGATGTTTGACTAGAGTTACCGGGGAGGAGGGAGGAGGAGAGGGTAGGACGGACTCCCTAGGAGACCGGGCCTTTCCCGCTTTACATGTGGACAATGGTCGAGTCGGAACGAAGCGATCATTTCAGGTCGTAAATCAACTGGAAAACGGACGGTCGGAGGAGACATGACGAAAGGCGATATATTTATGGGATCGATCTAGGAGAAGGAGGAGAGGACCACCTCCTGCTCCTCCTCCCCCTCCTCCCCTCTCCCTCCCCTCCCTCTCCCGAAAATGCGTTCATCCGACGACGCAGCAAACACATGTGGAATGATGATGATATCGCGAACATCCTTTTCCATCTCCTCATTTCTTTCATCCTCGATGAAAGAGACCCTCTTCTTTACACCTCGATCCGAGCGCATTCCTGCACGGAATTCGACGAAAAACGATACCCATCCAATTTTACTGTTTGGTTCAGCGACGCCTGTGAACATTTTATAAAAGTTGCAACTTTAAAACTTCACAAGAAGAAATATAGGAGTTCAACGCTGTTAATTTATACGCATCAAGCACTACCAGACAAAGTGGACGCGTGCAATTACTTATTTGGAGGAATCGTAATTGCGAGTTCTTTCGGGGAAGCCACGATGTTCTCGGCAAGGGATCATAAAACAAAAGAAGGAGGTACAGGAATCGAACCCGGGTCTCTGGTTTGCAATGAGCGCAAAAACACCACTGCGCTAAATATTGTGCAGCACCACAGAACTTCTAAAAGACTTTCGCTCGTTAGCAGACAGTTCCGTTTGTATCTTTCTGAAGAAAAGGTATCTATGGCTGAAATTTGGCATGCTAGTTGATCCTAGATTCCAACCGAAACGTGCAAAAAGCAGCCGTAGATTTCTTATTAACGCTGAGATATGCGAAGCGGAATTTTCGCTAGCGGGGCGGGAAATGAGAAGTTCTGTGGTGCTGCATAATAGCAAGTTGCAGTATTTGCAGAGCAGGAAGTGTATCAGAATAGAGAAGGGGGATGACCGGAGGAGGCGATAGTCTTCTATTGTGGAGGAGGATAAAGGCATCCAGGTGTAAGCAAGGACTCCTACCTATAAATGGGTGTCAATATGAGCTTCATATCCTCTACCTTCTCATCCCCTCCTCGTTCTCCTATAGTCGAAGACCATGTGGAAGTCAAACGTGAGAGACTGGAGGTAGCATTGGATGCCAGATTCGGAGCTTTTGGATCCCGACAATACCCCCCGGAAAGAAGACTGGCACATATTGCCGAGAGCTAAAATAGTGCAAATATAATACTTGATCTCCGGGCTCCCAAAGAGATTTGCAAAATAAAGGTAAGAGGCGGTTACCACACAAAGATCTGAGCAATACGTGGCTCTTTACAATATCAGTCAAAATAGGGTCCTTTGATCAAATATCCACGAGACTCCACATAGCCCGTCCTGAATATCGACGCAAACAGGAGGCCCCAGCGATTGGAGTCGAAAACAACACGCGACTTTGCCATGACAATCGCCATTCGCCCGGGAAAGGGACAAAAGAAGGAGGTCTCTAGAATATTCATGAAAAAGGAAGCAAGTGTATCCAACGCCCTTTCCCCCGCGCTCACGTAGAGAGAACGTCTAATTTCTCATTCCGCACGGATTGTTGATTATCGATCCAACAACTATTATCGAGCACCCAAGACCGCTTGATCTACCGCTTCGAAATCAGCATAAATGCGGTAGATCATGATAGCGAACAGTCCGTCATTCGTCTTTTCGGACGAGGGAGAATTCACTGCTGTTTGGTGCTAGACAATATAGATGAGAAGAAGACATCAGTCCTCATAAACGCAATACATAGAGAAAGAGTGCCCGATAAAATTATCGGAATCCCTGGGTTGAAGAGGTATTGGAGGGGGTGAACATACACGTTCAAGAGGGGACTCGCCACTCAATGAGTCCAAGGATGGGAGCGCGCAGAAGGAAGTGTAGTGACAATAGGCCTAGAGCTACTTGATTATCTAAGAAGCTTTAGAAAGATTCGGGAGTGTCTAAATTATTAGGTTGATCGGAAAGTAACGGTACATAGTGTTTGGAATTTTATTTCTCTGATCCCTGATGGATCCAGGGCTCATGCGCGTGGGGTTAGCATGGGGTGTGAATGCCAAGCATACGCCCTTTGCGGCTACTCAGTTGTGAGATTCCAGTGCGAATAAGATTGTGTGGAAAAAA
>JACMIG010000802.1:0-26326 GCA_014805385.1 Levipalatum texanum
AGCGCGAGATTTGGCCATTGATGGCCTTCAAAATCAAGCCAAATCGCATCCTGCTGAATTTCCGTCCCTTTGTCCTTTTCAAACGTCCTCTTTCCTGTAAATAAGCCAAATCAACTTTAAAGAATTTCCACACCTTTATAGCATTCGGGCTTTTTGGAAGACAAATCACCTAAACTTTTGCGGTAGCCCCGTTTTTTGGGAATTAACCGTACGGAATGTGCGCTCATCGCCCTATGATCTCTCTCCGCTGTTCTCTCGTTGTCTGGCGGTTAGAGAAACTAGAGAACTGTGGAGAGAGATCGTAGGGCGATGAGCTTACATTCCGTACGGCTAATTCCGCAGATAATGAAAAACAACATCACACTGCTCACCTGATGATCGGTAGCCTGAAACTGGCGGTAGATACCGTAGAGCGTCGTTGCTATCGCACTTATGAAGTCTACAATGAAATCAAGAGCTCTGCGATAGTTATGCTTATTCCATACCGGCTGCGATAAAGTATGATATTACAGGAAAGAGTCCGCGAGCCTGGCTGCAAATATGCAGTGTAACAATAGCGGAAAGGAGAGCGGCAGCTCCCACGGCCGGCAGCAGATCGTCCAGTTCGTCCTCGCGCATTGCCAGTGAATGAATGGGCTCATTCAACAAGAAGGAGGGACAACAGAAGATGCAAGGCGAGCTGTTATGAATGCCTCCACTATGATTGGATGGAATCCACTCCAATCAAGATCCACCCACGACGGCTTTAGGAGAACTGAGTCCTCAATCCAAGGCTTATCACGGATTTCGAGAGGAGACAATCAGCAAATGGTTGTGATGTTGACGGAAGCCGCGGATTTGGACAGTAGGAGAATTCTTGAAGTGATTGATCCTTACAGATATTCCGGTCCCCAGGTAACATCATTACATCAATCATCTAATCGCAATTTCCTAAATGTGAATGCTTAGCTTCCTGTACTGAACGTTTCCGGCTTCAAACCGCTCTAGGTGTCTTTAAATATCCTAAAAACATTTCCACAAAACTGTAAAATTCTGAAAATAATTTTTATCTCGATAATGGAAAACGACAAATGAACAAATCAGGCCGTAACTCCGTATGCGTACTTGAGCATCTGTGCAGCATTGGGGCTGGAGGCTTCGACTTTGATGTACCCGGCATTGCCCCAAAGGGATCCCCATGAGTTCTTGACAAGCCAGTAGTCGAGGCCGCTGACGGCGTCTCGTCCCCATCCAACAAGTGTCACTACGTGATTCGGAACTGCGGACACGCTGTCGGTGTGGAAGATGCCTTGAACAACAAATGGGCTTATTATTCCTCCCTCATTCTTGAGATTTGGGATGATAGAAAAGCCGAAGTTCCGTTGAAGAACTACATTGTAATATTCTGGAAGCGGTTTGAATTCACCATTTTGATAGCTGCTCCACTCGGCTGCATCCACCGCCACAGAGAGAGCACCGTATTGAATCAACGCTCTCTTGATGGAGTCCGCATCGGAATGAACCTGGCTTGCATTGAAAGTGTACCATGAGGGCGACAACCTGGAAGATGGTCTTGATCCAAGCGTAGGCAGGGGATGTCATACACCGGCCAGGGTTAGCAGTGTACCGCAGAAGTTTGTCGCGTGTCGATCCCACCATCTCAAGCATATAAAAACTTTCAAATGTTTTCTTTTCTACTTCTAATTAGGTAATTACGGCGAAATAAACGTTCCGGACTGTTCGCTCATCGCCCTGCGATCTCTCTACAGTTCTCTCGTTTCTATAACCGCCTGACAACGAGAGAACAGTGGAGAGAGATCGCAGGGCGATGACCGTACAGTCCGGAACATTTATTCCACCGACAATACCTTGATTCCTCGGAAGACATCAGGAGCCCATCCTCCGTCGCATCCCTCTCCATTCTTGGCCGCCCAGCAGTTGACTGCCTGCTGCTCTGAGAGATCGAGATTGTGCTTGTACTTGCGCCGCGCCGCTCCTTGGACAACAGAAATGGCGGAGAAGGCATAGCCGCTGGCACACGAAAACTGAAAAAAATGGTTAGGGATGCGAAAAATTGGTTTCACCATGGAAAACTCATTCGCTTCACTTCGCACAAATGCAATGACCGTGGATTAATAATGAGTTTATTTTCAGTACTACTACTGTTGTTGTCAACGGACGACCTCCGTTGAGTTCACAATATCAATACCTGATTGTGAACCGGCCCCGTCTGAGGTCCGCAATTGTAAGCAGTGGGCAGGGAAGCATTCGATCCATCCAGGAAGTCAGTCAGTATAGCTGAAAACAACCGGACTATTTCAAGGATCTCTTGACTAACGAATGGCCTTGTTCGCTTCGCTCTCGATGACCGCAAGTGGAATCGGTGGCAGGATGCTCATGAACTCTGCGGACGTCTGTAAAAGCACATGGAGACTTCAGGGCTTCCCGGAAATACCCACCATGTCCGTGAATTGGTTGACGCCCTTGCGGTAAGTCTCCGACGAATTGGCGTTGAAGGCAACGACTGCATCCGTGTTGTCGTAGAAGACTTTGATGTGCGCATCTTCGAACGAGGAATTGGCGAATTTCTTCTCTGCGATGAGTTGAGTTACTTGGCATCGGAACGAGAATTGACAACTGATCATACCGAATGTGTAGCGAAAAAGTAGCCAGTGTGACAGGAGTGCCGACGGATCGTCCGAGTAGAAGTCGATGTCGATGGCGGTAGCAAGAGAAAGCAAGAAGAAGACGAGGGTGTTCATGATCAGATTTCTAATTCAAATGAGCAACAAAAAGTATATGGAATCACCTCCTCCAACTATGACGTCGTGGACCAACTGATACGAATCGTGCACATGAACGGAAGGCAACCCGCGCTGTGAAATTTGCATAATTCCCTCGAACCGCCAGGTGCGGGACGAACTTTGTTCTGATTGCACACCCCTGATGAATGGTCGACCATAAGATCCAAAGCACACTGTAGAATGTTCGATTGTTCGTAACGCATCACCAGGCTCATTTCCCCACGCTTCCGGGGAATTTTCATTCTCTTTTCTTTCATAACCTGCTGACTTTCCGCTCCGTGAATTCCCTGTATCCCGCAATGAGGCCTTTTCACGGGAAGCGCTGCTTCTATGCCTCGCTTCATCAAGCAGGGAAATTGGCTGACCATATGAAAACAGTCAGACCAGTCATCGATGCCAGCGCTATACAACCTTCTCTTTGTTCCTTTAGTTTATGAAGTCCCACAACTCGACGCCACCCGCGTCCCAGCCCTCGGCATCGCTTTCGCTGTCCTCCTCACCTACACGCTCGGCTGTCTAGTTATTCTGCTACTATGCATACCAGTCTTCGCGCAGACATCTTCACTTCATATCAATTTGAAGTAACTTTTGTAATCTTTGGAAAGAATACTAAACGTTTGCAGATTTTTGCTCATATTCTCGCTCCTATCTCACTTGACCATGATTGTGAGCGAAATTCACTACTACATAACGGGAATGCTGGCGTTGTCATCACCTAATTATCGTGGGTTGACAGAGTTGAGATGTACAAAAAAAAGCAAATGTTCCAGAAGAGTTCGTAGTAGCGAAGTCAGAGGCCAAGGATTTCGCTGATATCATTCATGAAATTGGTTACGGATTGACGCTGCAGAGCTCGTTCTGGCTGATTCTCGAGAGGTTTTGATAAGGGATCATAAGATGAAAGAATGTTTTTCTGTTCAGATTCCTGGCAAGCATCCGGCCGGAAAAATATGAAAAGAGATCTCGACCGAACTATTATTTTCTCACCGGAGCCATCGCCATTTCGGTGAGTCGCAACATCGGCTTTTACGAAGTCAAAACGTAACTTTTCCAGGTTATCTTCAGCTCTGGTTTTGCGTATATTTTCCACGCACGTAAGTTAGGTCGGCCAGGGCGATCAATTAAAATTGATTGCAGTTTCACTTTTCGTGCTTGGCGGTGCATTTGTTGCCCTCACGGAGCCCTCTCTTATACTGGCAAGTGTTTGATCCGGGGAGCTCTAAAAAGTTCAAACTTCAGTTCACCATTTCTTCGTTCTACTACCACAAGTGGCGGAATGAGAAGTTATTCGGCAGTGCGACGCTCGGAGCTCGATATCAGGTACCAACACAATGTTGCACGTCATCCGACGCACTATTTGATCCTAGTTTATGCAATCTTACGCAAACTTGAAATGACGGTACATATTGTCCTTGCTTCAGATGCACGAGGTGCTCGCATATTCGCGTGCCATTATTCCTGCCTGCCTCGTCTCCACGTGTATTCGCTCCTTGGGTGCAATCCCGCTACTTCTATGGATTACCGGAGGAGCCCAGCGTATCTACTTGAGGACTGTAATGTTTCCGGTTCGATATCGTCCTATCCCGAGATACAAATAAGCTCTTTGCAGATTCACGCCACTTCATGCGTTGTTATGAAGATTTTGCTCATCTCCGCTCATCGAGGATTGCTCAAAACAGTGGAAAATGTCTACGGAACATGGCTGAGCAGATTGTTCTGCCGTAAAAAGTAAGGCACTATTTATAACAGTAATAGGAATCCATGTTATAACAGTAATAGGAATCCAATTACACAAATGAACGAGCTCCGGAACTGCTTAGTCACATGCGTCCACAATGTTTTTGAATGAATCCACAATAATTGATTTTGCAGCATAATCATGGTGCAGCCGATGCAGCTGGAGAATCAGTCGGCGGACGCACACTTCAAGATGCTCAAAGCTGCTTGGGAGGAACTCCCTGAAGTTACTTCCTGAATTGACATAAAAGAGGAAGAGATTGACCTTGCGTTGTCCACGGTCCAATACTTCCGCGTTTACTCGAAAGGCAATTGGACAAGTGATGCGTTGAAGGGCGTTCCATTTAGAGATAAACAATTTGCATAGATAAATAAATGTAATGACTTTGTATTTTGGTTTCATTGAGACATTCCCCAAGATGTGCACAAATATACGCGTGACCTTGATTTCCTTGATCACGTGGACTTTGCACAACACGTACAGCACAGAGAGGAGTGACGTGAAAGGAGAGAGAGAAAGAGAGCGATCTATTTCGGGAAGGAGAGCAGCTCTTTAAAGGTCGCTGATAATCTTCGTGATGAGAGATACACTCCCAATCGGGTTCTCCATCTCGTAGCTTCTCTTTCTTCATAGCCCCATCTCCGTTGTTATGAAGCTCCGCATCAGGCGGCCGAATGCTATTGCCCCCTCTAGAGAATGTAGAAAACATTATCACACTCTCCTTTCACCCCGCCACCTGGGGTATATATACGACGATTCCGTATGATTTTCAGCGCAGCACCTCATCTCTCAAAGAACCACAATGTCAATGGCGTTTGGTGAGTCGATTTCTTTTGTATCATTCTGATGTGTAACTAATAAGTAGGTTTTTTCATCACAAAATATAAGTAGTGATTTGCAGCTGATGTACCTCTGTCTGGCATGTCCGAAGTGTTGGATGACGTCAAGAGAGCTGCAGAGAAGGCTGTTCACTGGTTCGAGAAGAAGATTACCCCAGAAAGGACAGAGGAAGACAAGTCTCCGTTCTCATCAACGACCCCTTCGTTATCCAATGGAAATGACATAGCACAGCCGTATCTCCTGCAATACTCCGTCCCTTCAATCATCTGAATCCAATTGATTTGCATGCACATGTACAAAAACTGCACAGGGCATTCTTCGGGATTTGTGCTTCAATAAATTATGCTTACCGAGTAAGCGATAAATAAATACCTCATTTTTTCTCACCATGTGCACATACTTCGGAGGAAAATTCTTCATCAATATGTTCCAAAACTATGCAACACGACGACTACCTTTGACTTGTCATTGGAGCAGCGTCTCGACTCCTCAAATAGCAAGCAGGACGATAATGATAATTTTAAAAGTATGATTCGTAGAAATTCTGATTAATTCGATCGCGGGTGTCCAGGAAGTTATTCATCTGAAGCTGACGCCGTTCGGTTGAAATGGTCAGCTTCTGCAATGAGGAATGCTGTCCAAAAATGTTCGGCCTCTAGCTCAGATCCAACTAGGGGACAGAAAGAGAATTGAAGATCGACAATAGAGTATTAGATCGCTTGAGCAACATCATTCTCGCCTCTCCCTCGAGAAAGTGAAAACAATCTTCATTGCTTACATCTCTAGCGCTCGCCATAGCAGAAGAAAGCATCTTGCACGCTCGGCACAGACACGAGGATAACTTTGCCGTGGTTCTCATTCGACTGTTGGCACTTGTTCCCGAGCTACTGGGTGCTCTTTTATAGCGAAGTATCTCAACAATGGTACCTGACTACATTATATGCTCGTGCAGAACACTGTTGTCAACCTTTCCGCTGTTATTATGCATTAAATTGTGACCGCACATATTGGAATAATCTGACTTTACTGGCACATTCTCTAGCACCATAATCTCATTGATTCTTAGCATCGATCGACGGGGCCGCACGGTACTTTGCCTTGCCACCGTTCTCCACGTAAGACTTGTTGAAGAAGTTGAGAAAGAGGACGAGGAACCTGCAATGGATCAGTTCCCTGTTGGAACGAAGGGTTTCGCATACGAAAAGTTAACGGAACCCGACACGGCCAGCGTGTAGCTGTCGATGGCACATCCCGTCTGAACGATCGATTATTTGTAAAGTATCATTGAATTGTCTATCTCATTTGTGAAGAGAAGCTCGTGAATTCTTTGCAGCTCTCCGTCAAGAGAAAGCACTTCTTCGGAACCAACACATTATCGGTTTTTAAATCTTGTCATTTCGGGTTACAATAAACGACAAACCCCTCGGTAGTACTCGAGAGCCACATGCAGTGTGTGGGAGACTCCGTAAAGGAACTGGACGATCTTCAATTTAGAAGGGTTGGTCTTACTCTATTTACCAGTTCCGCTTTCCCGTTTCATATTTTCGAACCTGGACCGTTGTGATGGCTCTGGCCACGCTTCCGGGCACCTTGATGTTCAGCGCACGAACCGCGTAATAACTAGGATGTTGAATTAGGAGAATAAAGACAAATATTAACCTGTACATGATGCTGTGCACAAATGCATTGACGACAACGGCCGGCCGGAAGGCTCCGCCCTCGGCGCAGACTCAACGAAACTTTCATGCACATATGTCCATTCACTACTTACATATGAAAAAGGATGTTATGGTTGCGACATGGTGGTAGTAGTGCAGGAAGAGGAGTGGTTTTTTCCTTAGGACCTTAGTGGTGAGCAGTTGGCATCGGATAAAATGATAAACTCACTATGAAGAAGGTATCAACGATGTCCGCTACTTTCGAGAGGACGAAGGCAAAGCTCCACGCACCCACAGTACCGGTCCAAAAGGTGTTGTTGCAGTTAGCCCCTGCAATGGAAATGCTTGACAGGGTTTGGATGCAGGCTTGTCTTTGTTAAAGGAGGACAGGCAGCAACTTTGCGTTTGGTTGTTGACTTCTGTTGACAAAGTAGCGAAAAGTACATGCAAGAAATCCCAAATTGAGCTACAGCTGGGCCGAAAAACGCGCGCAGTAGAGGACAGGCAACTCTACCATCTGCCTTTTTTTTGTTTTAAATCAAAGCTTCTGTTAGTTCTTATTACTAACAATTTGTGCACTCACCCCAAAATCCTTCGTTCGCGATTGTGCTGATGGCTTCGGGTAGCGTATTGTAAACAACTGCCCAAGAAAATACGGCCTGGAAGAACATCGTTATAGCATCGTTCGTAACCCTATGTCGTGCTCGGATGAGCCATACTGATCAGAAAAACGTGCATAGAATCGATAGATCATGAGCGCTTGCAGTCTGTTTTGGTATTGGCCTGGAAATGTTGACACTAATGGTGTCCTATTCTAACCTGCAAGGTATTCCAGGCAACCAGTGGTCGCTGAAGATCGAATGGTTGCCTGTTGCGCATGAGGAGTTTGATGGAGAAGATAGCCACTAGGTATGCGACGCCAATCTGCAAAGGATCCTTGCGATCAGGCGATTCTGGCACGATAATGCGGCATCGCATTAATAAGCTGGTGGATTTAGATAGTTTGGGTTCATGAATTCGCTGATTGTACCTGAAGCGCGGTGGGAACATTGCGGGCGGCCCATGTTTTTGCCCGGACGTGGTCGAATTCCTGAATGCGGTCTCGTACGTCTCTCATTCAATAGTTCGATGTAACGGCATTTAAAATCATATCTTAGGGAAGATAATCAGACCCACATCATGGTAGGCACTGCGAGCGAGCGACAACAGCTCCGATCCAATGAAGGAGGACCCGTTGTTGAAGACGGCAGGCAGTATATCGGCCATCTACAATGTAGACAGAAAATGCATTGAATAGGTTACGGCAGCCTCAAAGTCCGAGAAACGGCGATGGAAGTTCACTCTTAACATGAAGCGAAGCAACGAATGTATGGTATCTGTTCGGCAAAGATCCTTCTGTCAGCTCTATAATGCTGCCGGTAAAGAGAGACTTTGAGAGCAAATATGACGAGCGATGAAGGCACTGCATGGCAACCGCTACCCTTATATACTCTTGAGTGCCTCCTGTTTATTAATCGTGCCCGACGATCGCGTTCGATGTTGAGAGAGAAGTGTCGTGGAAGAGGAGAAGGAAGTAAAAAGGAATTATCAAGACTCTCCCTATCTATTGCTGCCCATCGAAGCATACACTGGAACACCGCCAGAATTCAGATCTTATCTCTCCATGTTGCCCCCGGAGGACGAACTTTGCCCTACCCTTGCGCTTCTGCACGCAACTCGATTTTTTTTAAAGGAGAAGTGCAATAACAAGCCTCTTCTTCTAAGAAACATTCAATTTTTCCATTGTGCGGGTGAACAATGGAGTTAACAGGTCAACGATGTTCGACAACAGTCAACGAAACGTCAACACGCTATTGATAACGATTGTTGTCGACGAAGTGTTGTCTTTGATCTTCACATAAGTGTGCAGGGCAAAGTGCCCAGCGCTTTTCCAGACCGGTTAAAAAACACAATCTTTACTAGTGGATTCTCTTGTATCAAGGATATCATTGATCCCTGACAGATTGTGGAGGGATTCTGAAGGAGGCGCCGCGATACTTCGTCTTGCCGCCGTTCTCGATGTATGACTTGTTGAAGAAGTTGAGGAAGAGGATCAGGAATCTGCAAGGGCAGCAGCTCCGAGAGCGATGGAAGGGTATCACTTACGAAAGATTGATGATCCACGCGATGGACAGCGTGTAGCCATCGATGCCACATCCCGTCTGCAAGAGAATCGTGTTTTGAAAGTGTTGAAATGAAAAGAACGTCATATTATAGATGCAGTACAAAATGGAATTAAATTAATTGAACCTGCTCTCGCATCATATTTTCAAATTTTCAATCTCGATAAACAATCATATAAGGGAGTAATTATTTTGTTATTATGGACAACGAACCTCTCGGAAGTACTCGACAGTCACGTGCATTCCGTAGATGACGCCGTAGACAAATTGGGCAATCTTCAAACATCAAAGATTTCGCGGCGAATTACTCCATTTCACCGTACCTGGACCTTAGTGATCGCTCGGGCTACCTTCCCGGGCACCTTGATGTTCATAGCCCGAAGAGCGTAGTAACTGGAATTAATTCTCGATGAATTTGAATGATAAATAATCCGCCGAACCTGTACATGATTGTGTGCACTGATCCATTGAGAATGGTTGCCGGCCGGATGGCGGCACCTTCTGCGTACACTAAAAAGATTTCCTAAGAACTTCTAATTAATGTACTCGTAAAACCTAAAAAAAGAAGATATGACTATTTTATTACTTGTTGTATCTGCAAGTATACTCACTGATGCATGCAGCAGTCATCGTAGCGACGTGATGGTAATAGTGCAGGAAGACAAGCGGCTTCTTCCTCAGGACCTGAGGTGGCTCATTAGCGTCAGCATCGAAAAACAAACTAACGATGAAGAAGGTGTCGACGAGGTCGGCGACCTTTGAAAGTAGAAAAGCAAAGTGCCACGCTCCAGCAGTTCCCTTATAGAAGGCAGTGTTGCAGTTTGCTCCTACAAAATATTTGGATACAATAAAGTGATGAGGCTGAACCAAACGTTTAAAAACGTCACCCCAAATTCCTTCATTTGCAATTGTACTGATGGCTTCTGGCAGTGTATAGCAAATGACGGTGAATGAAAATGATGCCTGATAGAAATCGTTGTAGATATTTCGAGTGTAATAATATGCCTCCAACCTGGACGGCATTCCAGGCCGCTAGAGGCTTTTGCAGGTCGAACGGTTTCTTGTTGCGCATTAGGAATTTTATTGAGAAGATGGCAATTAGGTAGGCGACACTAATCTAAAACTGGTCAAGATTAACAGTATGACCATGTAAGGATGCTTGTACCTGAACCATGGTGGGCACGTGGTAAGCAGCCCATGCTCTCGCTCGAAGATAGTCGAATTCCTGAGCATGGAATATTAAATTGAATTGTGACATTAGTACATAGTTTAGGAGTATTCGCAACCCCTCAAAATCTGCGATAATGAAAAGACTTGCATCATGGTAAGCGTGTCGTGCAAGGGACAGCACCTCCGATCCAATAAAGGAAGACCCATTGTTGAAGACAGCAGGCAGATACTGCAGATCGGCCATCTGCATACACTTGTAACAATGAACCTTTCAATTTCAGGTATTTCGCGATGATAACTAATATGTTTCCAGCGCAAATTTAACCCTTTTCCCCAAATCCTCAAAGGAAATTGACCTCGGAGTGACGAGGGAAAAAGGTTAATGCCACGCGTCTCTTATATTCCACCCTCCGGTCGTTTTTGTGTATTTGTGTCCGAAGATCGCATCCATTAAGACAATGGATAATGGGCAAGGGAGAACCATCAAGACACTCTTTATCTGATGGTGTCAACGAGCCCACGCCCTACGCCCCCCAGAATTCCTGAGAGATGCAATCTCCTCCCCGTGACCCCTGACCAGCATCGTCTTTATGCCCCCTACACTACTACGAAACATTCCAATTAAATGGTACGTAATTACGTCAAGGAACATAATTACAACGATTACGAGTTCTTTTTCGCCAGAGTTGTAATGATTTTTTTCGAAGTTGATGTTATTCAAATGTTTGGTGTCTAAAGAAATGATCACAGCCATAAAGAAATGTTCGTTGGTGGTCGACTCAATGCATTGGGCAAAGTATATTGAAAATAATATCTCACTTTATTCACAATCCAAAAAAAAATGTTATCGTTTCACAGTCCTAACAGCGGTGCCGTCTGCGGCGTCCTTCCACTCCTTGAGCAGCGCACTCAACTTGGTCGTCGTCGTCCAGTGCAAGGGAACTGGGCGGCTGATGTTGTCCACGAATTCCGCCTCTATTCGAGCGCCGAGCTAAAAGGGACCAATCATAAAGAATTAATCGAGGCCAAATCGATGTAAAAGAGCTTTGCATCATATCTGTGGATGGCATAAACAGCTCACATCGTCAATCACTGCGATCTCCTTCTTCGATAGCTGCTTCCAGTTCCCGTTGTAGTCGTGCGAGCAGAGGCGACGCACGCGGAAGATTTCAGCAGCATGTGCCAGCTGAATCCAGTGGATTAGAGTACGAGATAATGGAACGCACCTCCACCAGCGCGATGGACGACTGATCGTTCTCGTTGAACTTCAGCCCGAGCTTGTCGGGCCTGAGAAGAGAAGAATAATGATTTTCAATCTGCCTGCACATGTTTCGAATTCGAGATGAAGATAGGGATTTCATTCAAACGCACCCGTTGCCGAACTTTTCAATCAACTCAATTCGCGGACGGAGGCACGTTGCAAAGTCTTCGACTGTCGTCAGCTTCATCTTCCTCGTTGATAGCCCATCGCCACAGCCGACGCAGAAGATTCGATCGCTGCAGTGGAATATTAATTGTATGGGCGGGCTTTTCACGCTGTTACGCCTTGGAGTGAGGACGATTTTCAGTCATTATTATATAGTGGATTTAGAAGTTGACTTACTGAATCTGAACGTGTTCCTCTTTGAGGCACTTCTCGCAGGGGCCGGAAAGCCGCTGTGGTTGTGGCAACTGCACTCGGCGAGGGGCCACGGCAGTCTCGCGGGCACTCAGAAGGACTGCAACCGTTTATAAGTGGCATGGTGTTTTTTTAAAGTACTTTAAAGTACCCACAATTTGACTGGAGGGCTCCGAGCCAGTTGGCGTGCGCTTCACATGAGAGCGGAAAGTGGGAGCGGGACTCGCAGTGGAGACACGTCTGCAGCCAGCAATGGCCACACGACGCTTCATGTCCCAGGCGGCTGCCGAGGTCCTTAATTTATTTAGTTAGTCCAACTCGCTGATTTTATTGAGACGACACGGAAACAAGAACTTTTTTGATCAGTTTCTGCACACGGTTTTGCTCGAGGAGCATCACACTCCACAAGACATTTTTTGCCATAGTTAGGGACCGCAAAGTGCCAAAAAGTGCGTGGAAACCCATTTTGTGTTTTTCGGCCGATTATTGCTCGACCCCAAGACACGTTCGAGATTCAGTTGAGTATGGATCTTAGTAAATCGACTATGCTCTACAAGATCCACTTGCTACCGTAACCCGGGAACAGCGGAAAAGTCCCGAACGGAAACAGAGATTTCGATTTCTGGGTGATTTCGCAGCCCCCGTTCTTAGATAATACTTTCGTCTTGTTCGCCATGGCCGAAAACATACCAATACGAAAAACCATCCAAATTCACATGTGCCGTTTTTTGCAATGATCGATCGAAATACTCAATTTCCGATCCACATTTCGCGCCAATGTGCGAAAAAAATTCCGGCTTTACATTTTTCTGAGCTTTCGTTGCCTACAAGCTATCAATTTTCACAGCCGTTTGAACATTGCTATAAATAGTACTAAGATATGAATTTTCAAAAATTGAGCCAATTTCAAAACCATGTATTTTCTATATTTCTCGAAAGTTAAGAGGTCCCGTTCAATGATCTTCTGGGAAAATCTTCCTCCTGTAGCAACATATTTTTTAAGAAAAACCCGAAAGAAATTCACATGTGCCATTTTTCGCTACAAGCGATCAAAAGGAGCGAAGCAAGGAATGTCCTCTTTGTGTGCGCTTGCGAAAATGGCAATGAATTATAGATCATTGGAAAGAGGAGAAAATTCTAAGAAAGATGATGTTTGGGTGACCGAGAGGAGTCCTTTCTACGCCGAGTTACAAGCGATCAAAAGGTGCGAAGTGTGTACAAGGCATGTCCTCGATCTCTTGCGAAGGGCACCTGCGAAAAAGGCTACGAATGGCCCATAGTCCACTTTACGATGGCTCCTCATCACCCTCATGAACATCCTTCGATAATATATACGAACTCCTCTGATACCTGTTCCAGAAGTGTGGTGCAGTTGGCACAGCGGACGTAGAAGTTGGAGCGATCTGGTCGAGGCGGAGGCAGGCAGGAATGAGAGTGGGTAAGCGTCTCCCACAGTGCATCGGAGTAGCTGAACCGTATGCCATGACATACCATACCGACATAACTCCGATATACGGAAAGGCTACGCACATGTCGAGTGACTCATCATCCAGGATGATGGCTGCTTGTGTGATGGAGAACGACTTGCGGCAGGTGCTATTCTGCAAAAGTATAAATCAACCGTTGCTCTTTCAGCGCAGAAATAGGCCATTATTCACAGCAGGGGATTAGGGTTAACAACGATGCCACCAACATCGCATTCATCATAATCCTTGTTATCCCCTTGTTTACGAGAACTCACAAAGCAGGGCACGGGGGCACGGCCGCTGATTATGCACGATGCTGCATGGGAAAACCAGCAATCGGCGCATGCAAAGTGCTCGCATCCCAGTGAGAACAGGCCGTGGTCTCTGAAGCTAAGATTCGAGAGGCTCGAAAGTGATGTGATTTACTTGTCGTGACACGAACCACACGTCGGCGGCACGCGGTGATCCTCGAGTCGGAAGGAAGTAAACTGAAATCACTAATATTACAAAATGTTGTGGTTGTATAGGGGGTGTAAAGTGATAATCTGGAACGATAAGAAGCTTCGTATTGTCTGACTTTTTAAACGGAGCTCAGTACTGTCTATTTTCTTACAATTAGACGGAGCTCCGTATTGGCTGCCTTATAGAGTTGGCGGAGCTCTGTCTAATTGTAAGAAACTAGATGGAGCTCCGTGTAAAAAACCAGACGATACGAAGCTTTTTAGATTACCTCAAATTGGAATCCTTTGTAAGGATCCCACGGGATGAAGCAACCTGCACAAACCGTGCGTGCCGGCCGATTCATAAACCTGCATGGCGCCCATATCCGGAAGTATCAATGGCACAACGTACGCAGGAGCGCGGCATGCCACATAGGAACCTTCGCCCGTTTCCCGAACGATGACTGGCAAACCAGTCTCGTCGAGGCCGATCTCCTTCTTGACGCGTCCCTTCGGAACAACAAAGGCGCACGGGCACACGTCGAGGTAACGCTTGAACGTTTCCTGTAAGTGAGGGCTATGGTAGGAAACGAAATATGGGCACATCTAGCTGCACATTCCTAGAAGATCCCATCCACGTTCATCCGGAAATCTTCACATTTTACTATTAGGCAAATTACATGTTTTGAAGAAACCTTGCTCATCGGAAGTATAAAATCACAATCTATCACAGTGAGACAGTTCGACGTAATCTGTGGTAAAGACGACGCGACCTCCCCATGACCCTGCCGAGATAACGAGCGGTGAGGGTGAAAGACAGTCAAAACGTGAAAGAGGACAATGCTGAAGCATGACATCGGAGTCATCCGAAACACTTCAAACTTACATCATGAACAAGGGTCGTTATTTGCTCCACGATTTCATCCGAGAGCGGGATCTCCTTGCGGCGAGAGAGATGAGCCTTTCTGAAAGGGTCGCCACTAGAAAAACACTGAATGACTGCGGATGTGATGAATGAGGGATACTTTCACTTTCTAGTCGAAAGTTGCATGCACTGATTGCTCAGTCACGCGCGCGGATTGTTTCGTTTGGACGCATTCATGGATATTCATGAAAAAAATCTGATTGCGGTTTCATGTAATAAATAGATTGCCAGTTCACATCTTATAAGGGCTGTCTTGACGTGCTTACTCATGTGCCATTTTTAATCGAGATATGGAAAATGTTTATTGACGTTCCAGACGGATTGTTTCTCTATCAGGAAAACACTTTCAATATTTCACCGCTTGCCATCGAGACAATTTGATCGTTTCAAAGCCATAATGGTACAGTATCATAATTAGAAGTCCTGTATATGATATTCTTACCGGAAAGCAGCAACGGCAGCACTGACTGTAACCTTGCCATCCCCGCTTCGCGTAGGCGTAGGGACCATGGTCCGTGAAACGACGAAGCACTGATAGGCGAGTATTGAAGGGGAGGGACAGAGAGGGAGGGAATGAAAGGGGAAGAGGAGGGATGCAGGTTGAGCTCTCTCTCTCCCTCACTACCCTCGATTCCTGTGTTTGATTCCATGTTTGACACTTTTCCACTCTCCATCCCCGAATACTCGGAGAGAGATAGACACGCCCGTCCATGTGCAAAGTGCTCTCATAAGTGGACAACTCGATCAACTGACCACCACTCAAGAAAGAGAACGTATTGCCTAAAATCACTTTCTCCGAATCGTACTGCTATTTCCAGGGATGTGTGTTTCCCATCTTTATGCGCCAATGGATGTAGCTCGCCATATAGTAATAGCCTAGAAAACGGTCTGATAGTGCCCAAAAGAGTGAACCGTAAAATACACGAAATTAATTAATTGGAAATGTGGCGTAGTGAATAAAATTGAAGTGAAATGTCAAGGATCATCAGGAGCGCCTTACATTGCATTCACGTTTTAGGCAAGTAGAATGCTCGCACATGTCCGCCGATACGAATGACCGTCTCTCCAATTTCAGCTTCCGTAATAAAACGCAGGCTTTCTCTAATTGTAAGTAAGCACACCAAAAACGTTACAAGAAGCAAAAAAGGTGCATTCCACAACTTCAGGAAACGAAATTGGAAGTGCTTGTTTGTTGCCATTCTACATTCTGGTCGAAATCGTTGTGCAACACATCCACTCTCTCCCCACTCTTCCTCTCTCTGCCCTCCACTCTGGCTGTGTTCTCTTCCTCCAAGGCCACTCACACACACACACTCTCTCTCTCTGTTGACGCGCGTGGCACCCTCACACAACACGCGTCCTCCCAAAGACCGCGACTCACCCACTACTTTATTTCACGGACCCATTTCGAATGTTTTCGAGAGCATTTTCTAATGTTATCGAAAGCTTTTCTAAACTCATAATGTTTCTCTATCTAATTAAATCATTTCAAGCAGTTGCGAGCGATGTTAGCCACTCAACACGTCGATATCCGACAAGATTCTCTTCGAAAGGTTAGGAGTCTGATCGATTTCGTGCTTACTTACATACCTTGTCCAGGTGACCGTCTTTACTGATCGAGCCGAGGTACAACGAGAATTCGCGGTCCATCTGACCGCTGGCAACAATGAAGTCATCTTGGAGGTTCTAGCATTCTTATATTCCCGAAAAAGACGACATTCAGAATGTCCCGAGCAGCATCGTAGAGGACTCGGTACGTGTAAGAGGACGAGGCAGGGCCATCATTCAGGAAGTGCAGGTCGGCATTTTTAAATTATAAGAATATATTGAAATTAAGGAAATTTTCAAAGTAAAATTATGGCGCCATGATTTGGCTACAAAGACGGAAGATCCTCTGAAAATGTTTCACGAGCACCAAAAAACTGAAAAGTTCCAGGTTTCGGAGAGGAAGGAAAAGAAGGCAACGGACGAGGAAGCGAAGGTGGAGGAAAACAAGGAGGCACTCGAGGCGCGATGGGCTGGCCTCGATGACAGCATCGCTACGATTAAAAAACGCCTGGAAACGCTGGACAAGATGATGGAAACGGTGGGACCAGATATTGCCAAGAGTCAGAGGGGTGTTTAAGTACTTACTGCAGTTATCGCATGGTGATTACTATATGTACGCGACCGAAAGAATTCAAGAGTTGTCCTTTGGCACAACCATTGAACATGGAGACAAATTCCAGAAAACGGCAGCTTTCGAAAGCTTGTGGTTCTGGAGATATTCGAAGCGGAATTTGTTGCGTACGGACTCAAAATATACATCTCTGTGGTTCTTGTCAATAGACTTTGCAAGGAATTTTTGAAGCTACCCATAATTTTATTATATTCTTCAGCACGGCAAGTCCGAAAAGGTTCTGAAAGCGGTTGTGAACGGTAGCAATGTGTCGGACGAGTTCTTCATCTACTACACCAACCAAGTGACGACCCTGCGAGCCCAGATGCGTGACCATGAGAAGGACAAGAAGAAGCTCGTAGCGGCTGCAGACGCGCTCAAACACGGAAACGCCGACAACAAGAAGACATCGTTCAAGTATGAACCCCAAATCTATTGTCAGAAAAATGACATCAAATCCCAGATATTGCATGATAGTGTACATGTAGGTATGTATAAAAGCTCGAAAATCGTTCTCTACGAGGGATTTCCCTCATCAGGGTCGTGTCAGTGCAGCTCGAATGCCAGGAAGCGGGCCCGGTTTCGTTGGAACTAGTGTATCACGTGAGTCTCTCACTGTTCGAAGTCCATCGTTCCGTAGGTTATCGGCGCGAAATGGAACCCCGCCTACGATGTCCGAGTCGACACCAAGGATGGAGAGACGAAAATGCAGGTGACTTTTGCATTTTCCTTGAAATGGGGGGCCAAGTGATAATCAGAAGAAGAAGACCTAAATATGTCTGAATCGCTGAAAGGCACGAACAGATTAGGCCTTTTCAGATAGTCTGTCTTGGAAGTGTTTCACAATCGACGGGCGAGGACTGGGCGTGCTCCTCCCTCGTCCTCTCAACAGCACGACCGAGTCATGTTGGTCTAATAATGATCTAACAAAATAGTATTGAGTGTTTTTCACTGCAAAGTCGTGTTATGCTATTGTAAATGCGGCAAGACTCTATTCTACAACATCATTTACAAATGAATGTTTATCAATCTGTTCTCTCTAGGGCGGCCAATTGCCTCGTCTGGGCACTCTCGATGTCTCGCCGTACGAGCAGCCAGTCACCTATTCGACCAACTCGCTTTTCAGTTCAAAAGGGTTCGACCTCGTACGTTGCCTGAATGCGATCTCACTCTTTCAGAAATGCTCCAACCTTCGCGCCGACCTCTACGACTGGTGTTCTTTTCGGATCGGCACCGAGTTCTTCAGCGACAACGGTTGGACCTCCTGCCGGAGGCGCCGCTCCGCCTCCCCCCATCGAGCACGAGGTATTGTCGTGGAAGTATTACTAATTCCGCGAGAAACGCCGATGAGACCTCATTTAAGGATTAGCGTCACGAATTCTTGCGCGTTGATTTTATTTATGTTATTGTACTCTTCAGAAAGCGGAGGTCGGTCAGCAGATGCTCAGTACCGAGTTCACGATTGCGCGGCGTGTGAATATTCCGTCGGATAAGATCTTGCATAGGGTGAGATTTTTATTTTTTATTTTTTTTTGTGAGATTGACGATCAGTAGAAATAACAAGTGATAATGTGGTATAAAAATCACAGTCTTCGCGTTTCGGCGAACAAAATGAAGATCTCCAAGGAATAAGTAGTATCATTCCGTTCACATGCAGGTGACCATCGGGACCATGGATCTCGTCCCCAGCCTTTACCACGAATGCATCCCGAGCAAGAGCCCTGATGTCTTCCTCACAGCCTCTTGCACCAATTCTTCATCCCTTCCCCTCCTGGAGGGTAACGCTTCGGTGTACCTCGATGGCGCTTTCGTCAACAAGACAACTATGAAGGTGGGAATGTTTGTTGTTATTCTGCCCAATCCTAGCTAGTATTATTTGTTCAAATGACAGCGCTTTCTTTCAGGCCGTGTCTCCTGGAGAGTCGTTCAGTCTGTCACTGGGTGTGGATGGAGCCGTTCGCGTCGACTACAAGCCGGCCAAGAAGTTCCACGAGACAGTTAGTACAGTAGCGTCCACAATATCTATAGTAGCTTCCATTATATCTACAGCGCTCAATTCAGGTCGGTCTCATCTCCAAGTATTCGTCAACGACGACGGAGCAGACTGTTGTCGTGAAGAATACGAGGGACGATGACATCCTCCTGTCTATTACGCAGCAAGTGCCGAGGGCTACGAGCGACAAGATCAAGGTCAGAACAAAGCAAAGAAATATTGAAATTAACCGCATGTAAAGGTCCGCCTGATCGCCCCCGAGCTGCCGAAGGAGGAGAAGAAAGGCGAAGAAGACGAAGACTCCACCGTAGCCGCGGAACATCGCGCTCCTGGCATCAAAATGCTATCAACGAATAATCTGCGGTGGACCGAAGAGCTGCAGAAGGTGAGACTTTCCCAATTCGGGCCATCAAGCACAAATTTGCATAACCATTATGTGTATGCTACACTTGTAAACAACCTGGGCTGAATTTCGCTCATCGTTCCAGTGCTTATGTCACAGGACTTATTGGTTTTGTTGTAGGGCGAATCAAAGACTCTCCTCCTGAAGTACGCCATCGATCACGTGTCCGGCGAGCGGCTTCGATTCCAGGAACAATTCACCTCCACCAAACCGGTGTCATTCGGATTCTTCCCGAACCACTGATTCTAACGATTCAAAGAATTTTCCCCATATCAAGTGACACGTGGAGAAACAACACACTTTCCCATATCGAACCGTCGACATCTTCCACCTGATCTATAATATAATAAAGGCAATTTGACGCAACACGATGACTCTCTCTCTCAAATGATAAGCAAGTGGGAATCTCTCGACAAGGCCACTCTCTGACAGGCTAAAACTTTGCTGAAACAACGATTTGCAAAACACTTCAGATCAGACAGCGAAATCGGAAATGTTTGCGCTTTGCTCTACTCCATAGTGGTTGTGCAACACGTGCACATTCTCCCTACCGCGCTTTCCTTTCCACTCGCTATCTTTATCACCTACTTCCTGTTGATGCGTAAGCCCGCTACGCACCCTCCGCCCTTTGAAGATTTTTTTTTCATTTATTCATTCCAGTCAATACCGGCGATGTCAGCTGCACACCGTGCCGACATCCAACATGATTCGCTCCGAAAGGTGAGCGTTTAAACTATTTCAAGATTTCTCTATTGTCCGGTATTATGGTGATGCGGAGGCGACGCGCGAACTACCTTCGCGGTAAGCAGCGTAATGTTCTATCTTCTGCGGAAGACCCCCAGGTCAACGAGCAAGAACATCAAGGTCTGCGCAAGTATCGAAGAAATATTTTTCAATAAATGTTGAAGGTCCGTCTCATCGTCCCCGAGCTGTCGGATGTGATGAAGAGTGGGGAAGTCAACATTGATTCCGACGTCTCTGCGGAGAATCGCACTCCCGGTATCAATATGCTGTCGACGAACAACCTGCAGTGGACAGTCAAGATGCAGAAGGTGAGGTTATCCTGGTTGAAATGGTCTTCGTATCTTTTCATAAACTTTTTAAAAAAACTCGTGATATTCCGCTGTTCTGAAATTCGGACGAGAGCATAATTTCATTTGAGGGCGAATCGAAGACACTGATTCTGAAATACGCTATCGATCACGAATCCGGTAGACAACTGCGCTTCCAAGAACACTTCGCCGGAGCGAAACCGGTGTCATGAATCATTCGATTCTAAGAAGATGTCCTTATCTTGACGTAGCGCCGATGTCATATCGCCCCCGTGACACATTCAACTTGAAATACATATATGTTATCATAAAGACATTGCGCATTGATCCATTTCAACATGTACCACGCTGACGCATTGTCCTTCTTATGCACCGACACGGGGGTCACGCGCGCGAATCAAAAAAAATTAGGCTCTCGGAGCCGTGGCTCAGTGGTCTAAGGCGCTGTACGACGCAGCCCCTTCGCCCCCAGGGGGGTTCGAACCCCGACGGAACTTTTGCTTTTCACTTTGAGACCTCCGAACAACTTTCAAATGCATTGTATATTACTGTAAGATGTTTATAATTGCAATAACGTATAATATAAGTGAAAAAAACTGAATTTCGGTGAAAATCCGGTAAATCCCATAATATGAATGCAGGAATTGCAGAAAAAAATATCATATGACAATGAAACTGTCAAAATCTATCAGCATCTTCAAAAAGCAGTTTAACTATCGATGTTCATAATGTAGTGAATGATCTTGGAGTTCTGGAGTCTGACCATGTACTCCATCTTCGTCTTCACGCAGAGAATCGAGGCGAATCGGCGCTCGTAACCATTATAAATCTGGTGGATAGTTTCAATCAGCCCGTCCTGGAAGTCTACGAATCTTCCCCTCTCTTCGAGATAGGCCGGCCCGTGCTCAAGGAGGTGGCACTTGACGGTGACCGTCTCCTCTGGGTTCAGGCAGAGGAATGCACTGCAAGGAACAATTGTAGGGGTGTTTCACCTTACACTCACTCTCTGATCCTGTGGGCAAGGTCCTTGAACTGCTCGGCCTGCTCGTCGGCGGGAGTGGCGGAGTCGTTGAAGAGGTTCCTTAGCGTCAGGATGTTCTTGAACAGGTCGATGCCGGCCTTCTGCTTTCCCTGAATAATTGAATATAATTGTATAATAATTGTTTCTCTTTGCCTTGTCATCAATGACCGACCACAGGTCGGCAGCGTTGTCTGCGAGTCTCCTGATGTCCCTTCCGATGAACGACGAGTACCAGGTCCTCGACGAGATTCCGATATCTATTTTATATGTCCAGCTATAATATTGTGATATATATAGTTACCTTTCTCGAGCTTGTGAAGGTTTTGGAGGGCCTTCTCGTACTGGGCGGAGTCTGTCTGCTGCTGAGCCGAGAGCAGATCGGCGTGTTCCTTCTTCAGGTCCTCCAGCTTCTCCTTCAGTTCTTCTTCCTGAGACAGCGATTAATTTCTAAGATGTATCGGAAAATGTAAAGCGAGCCTGTAGTTCCAACTCGGCCATCTTCTCTTCCAGTTGATAGAATCCCTCGTCAGATTTCATTCCTTGGCATCTCGAGCATTGATACTCTTCATCTAAAGAGTATATTTCTAGAATACTAAAGGCCGAGAACTTACTCGCTTCCTCCTCGGTGTCAATCGAGTGCACAGAATCGCAGACGCGGTGGAAGCGACCCGTACATTCCGTGCAGCTTCAATTTTCATATGAATTTAAACATTGAACGACTTACTCCAGAAATGACCACGGGTGGAGCTCGGAGGGGAAGACTGCCTTGGTGAATGCGGAGAGGAGGCAGTTCTTCGCAGCGCACGGTGCTTCCTGAGAAGGCATAGCATTTTTTCCTTACATAGATATAAAAACCTTCTTCCTCTTCGCAATCCTGGCCATCTTCCTCCGCACATTGATCGCCTCAGCAATTGACTTCCGTTGCAGCTGTACAATCTTCAGGCCAAGATTCTAAATTCTCTCTTCACATTATATGCAATAATATTGCCTGACCTGGCTCTCGATCTCCTCCAATGCATCGTCGCTACCCGAAGTCTCCAGTCCCTTCCTGCTGATCTGAGCTCGGAGGAGAGCCTTCAGCAAGTTGTGTCCCTTGGTCACGAGGCCGAGGACAATGTTGAGCCCGGGGAGGATTATCTGATCTCCCGAGAGATGGAGGAGAGGCTCCCTCCTGATGGAAAGGCCATCGTCCTTCGTGGCCTTATCTCGGGGCAGCCGGGGAACTCGGAAGGGATGCCATTCCCGCATGGTCTTGATCTTGTCCACGGGGCAGATGGGGCAGTATCGGGCGGTCGTGGCTCCTCCGTGGCCCAAGAGCGTGTACAAGAACTTGAGGTCCGAACACACTACGAGGGACAGGGTGAAGACCACGGGGCCGAGGGGAAGGTGGAAAGTCTCCTCGTGCCCGTGGATGGACTCGACTCCTTGCCAGAAGGGGAGGGGAAGGCACTGCCGAAGCGTCTCGTAATCGTCTCCTGCCGACAGTTGTGCCAAGACCATGAAGTTGTCGGGCGACTGGGCGTTGGGGATGTCCAGCACGGCCACTCCTATCTTGGTCAGGGCACCTCCCTTGTCCCCCTAAATACTTGTGTTTCTACGCTAAAGAGCGAACTAACACTCAGGGCGATCCGAACTGACGCCCTTCCATTGACCACTGGCACGGAGACCTGCTTCTCGACCACGAGGTACTGAATCCGTTTGATTCATTCAATTCGAAACAAGCCTACTTTCAACCGCTTCACGACTCCGTTCAGAACGTCCTTGTGCCGGTAGACATCGACAGCTTGACATGCTGCAGCTCTTGCTGGCGCTCGAACCTTTCTCACCTCGACCGTCCTGCAATTTTTGATGTTTTTGGAAAAACAGGTGAATGCTACTCATCCTCGTAGTCATTCTTGCATTCCATCTCCTTCCACAGTTCGTCGGACTGCCTGACGGGGCAAAAAATATCCAAGTTCTTGTTGATTCTCCGGAGAGTCTTCTTTGCCCTGCGACAAAGTTTCGATATGGCATTATAAGATAGTTAAACCTTAGCCTTGCCTTGCGTCCCATGTTCAGTGCTGAACAGAAAGCGAAATCTTGTTCAGCCGTCATCCGTGGCAGAGCATTGTCCTTCGGAGCCTCAACATGTGATGTTCAAGAACTGGAAGAACTGAACCTGTCTCCGTTGAAGCTTTACAGAAGAATTATTCTTCTGGATTCGATACGTGTTTCTATAATGGAAAATATTCAATGTCATCACTGTTCTTCACACCTCTTCGTCGTGGCCGTTTGCAACCTCTTGGAAACTTTCTCGAGCTCTTCCTTCGCCATCTTGGCCTCCTTCTTGGCTTCCTTGATATCGCCCAGTTTGGCTTCTTCCTCTGCCAGCCGCTCGAGATCCTCCATCAACTTCTTCTCTCGCTGCTCGAGAACTCTCTTGTGAGCCTCAAGATGGTCCCTCAGAACCTCCAGACGTGCCTTCTCCTACAATTATTTTGGGGATAACTAAAAAAAAACTAACACTGGAGAGTGCTTGCTCCCGGAAAGCCAATTCCTCTTCGTTGTTCTTGCAGTCACATTGAACGTGCAGAGACGATCTTCGAATAAATTTGCACTTTACACATTACAACTTTACAACATACTCGAACTGCTGAGGCAGCAGCGCTGAGGCGTTTGGAGTTAGCGGAGGAGAATCAACCATGTCGATCGACTTCCTCCTCTTCAAGGATCGGACGTCGAACGCTCCAACTTCGGCAGATGGGGTCGCAGTATCATTTCGTTCCTCTGATGCAGACAGAACATCTACGTCGGACGACCTGAATATTATCTAATGAAACGGAATGTCGAAAAAGCCCAAAATCGGGGGGAAAATGACCATTTTGGCTACCGTACTCCCAGGGGAGACGTCACAGGTACCCAACATGGGGGACAGAAATGACCCCACCTTACCAGTGGACATTGCCTATATCATAATAGGGGCCTGTAACAGTCTCTTCCGGAGATTTCGTTAACGGAATGTCGAAAAAGCCCAAAATCGGGGGTAAATGACCATTTTGGCTACCGTACTCCCAGGGGAAGCGTTATCAATAGCCAAAAGGGGGGACAGGATTGTTGCCACAAAATTCTACGTCGGATATAAGTGATCCGGCTGCCAGTAATGTGCTCTATCGTTGGAATCAGCGGAATTCTTTTTTTGGCTCGCGCTTTCTATGGGCGCGTGACCCCCGTGCCCTCGTGTCCAATCAGGAGCTGTTCTTTGAAGAAATGGAAAAATGAAGAAGCATTCCAATACTTGCCACATACGAAGGTACAATAAACTTGCATGTAATCTCGTGTCTCAATAGTCAGTTTCTCAATACATTTTATTAAAATTTTAACATGAGAGAGGGGCTTCAAGCAGTGACGTTCTTGCGCGGCTTTGTGGCGTCGTCTTGGATGACGACAGCGTTCGGGATGTTCAGATCCTGCAAACGGACATTCGCGATAGAAACATTTAGGCATACTGATAATGGGGCACGTGCAATGTACCGTACGTGCAAACTTAATCAGCCACAATATGCCAAACAAGGATCAAGTAAGGATTCTGCTATCCCAAAACTATTCTCACCAGAGCACTATAATAGTTCCTTTAGTATGTTTTGGAAAAATTGTTTAGCCATACTAGTCCAGGTAAAATTTTCGATAACCATGACATTCAAAATCCGTATAACCAGTGGGGACTTACCAGATACTGAAGCATCTGCTTGGTGTCTCCACAGATTTTGATCGTGAGCATCGATGGGTCGAGGACCGACACTTCGGGCTGGAAGGAGTCCCGGCGTTCCCTCTCCTCTTCTTGCAGTTTGATGCTGATTCCGCGAACTGCACTCTTCTCGATCCTCTTCATGAGATGAGTGGTGTATCTGAAAATTATCACAGGTCCCCATAAAACATAATGCTGAAAAAAAAATAGAAAAATTGGTTCTGAGGGCGTCAGCAGCCCGATTAAAATGGATGCATCTCTCGTGTAAATGAAGCTAGAATGTTAAACCTTTCCATTAACTTTCATTACGCTATCTAGTATGCAAAAACTGAAAGTTCAAGTGGCCATGAGACGTAACCAATTTCCGAACAACTCGAAATGAGGGCATTGTGGTTTTCGAATTTCGTCATTTGATGAAATAGCGAAATATTTTTTGGTGTAAAATGTAAACTTTCTACTGTAAACAATTTCGCCGCAGGAAGCTCGGAGATTCACTGCGAAAGCGATTTATTATCGAATTTAGCAGAAAATGGGGGTCCCAATATTTTTTATGTGCAGGACTTGACCTTCGATGTGCTTTTGACCCGAATTAAAACATGGAAGCAGTGAAAAGTTATAATGTCTTCAAAAAGAGCCCAAATACTTTTGTTCGCTATTACTGCTGACAAGGTAATGGAAAATATTCAGGAAAAAAATGAACTAACCCGGCGATGCGGTTCCTCAGCTTCTTGGAAGGGATGAGGGCGTACTCCTCGCAGATCCTCTTGTTCGTGTGGAAGTCGTGCGTCATTTTGCTGTAGTAGTTCTCGATGATGGTCTTTGAGGACTTTTTGACCGTCTTCGTGCGCACACGTCCTCCCATGATGCTGAAATTGGCACTATCAACATGCAACGATCGAGCAAACAGAAAAGAAACTAGGGAAGATAAAATTTTCCCATGGGCGAAACAAAAGCTCAATTCGTTCGTAAAAAATTACTGTAAGCCGAATGTTTATCGTGTGAAGACATTTCTGTGCTTGAATCATACAGTATGCGTAATTGCAAACTGACTATGAATTTTCGGGGGCAATTTTTGAGTTGTTTAGGGTCCGACTTTTTTCCGAGATGTCGGAGATACATGCTTTCACGGTAGCTTTGAGTGGGAAGCTAAATTACCCCTTTCAGCTGCTACTAAT
>JACMIG010000803.1:0-26310 GCA_014805385.1 Levipalatum texanum
GGTTTTTAATGTTTTTCTCGAAAAAATTACCCTACGGGAACCATTCATTTCGTATGCAAAACGTAGACTGATGTCTCTAGGGTAACACAAAAAAAATTTTTTCGGTTGCCTCTTTTTTGCAAAGTTCACATGAGTGTTCAAAAACCTCGATTTTATCTAAAAGTTGATGCCGTACAACTCTTTGTAGCTTTCTCCCACGAGCAATTCAAATATTCTAAGTTTATACAAACTTCTTGTATTGAACCCACCTACCACTTCCACATATACAGTGTTCGGGGGTTTGCTGAAATTGACTGCCGATTTGAGAGGTAAGGGGGGACCTCATGGATTTTTTTCAAACCATGATACTGGTATCATGGTCCAAAGCCAGAAGGGTGCGGCAAGCCCCCGAACAATCTATGTGCGGAAATGATAGGTAGGTTGAATACAAGTAACATTTATTTATTTGGAATATTTGATACCCTTGTGGTATAAAGATACAAAAAGATGAGTGATGCCATTGATGCCAATCATCTCTTTGTATCTTTCCAACAGTTAGATTTGAAATATTCTAAATGTATAAAAGTTGCTTGTATTGAACCCACCTACCACTTCCACATATACAATGTTCGGGGATTTGCCGAAACTGACTACCCATTTGAGAAGTAAGGGGGGACCTCATGGATTTTTTTCAACCCATGATACGGGTATCATGGTCTAAATGTGCAAAAATAAAGTGTTGTTAAATCGACTGAGGAATGTTCGCATGGACATAAAAATATGTTTAAAGAAGTTTTTGAAGAATTTCTTTTTTTCAAATTTTGGACCATGATACCCGTATCATGGTCTGAAAAAAATCCATGAGGTCCCCCCTTACCACTCAAATGGGCAGTCAGTTTCGGCAAGCCCCTCAATATTGTATGTGTGGAAGTGGTAGGTGGGTTCAATACGAACAACTTTTATACATTTAGAATATTTGAATTGCTCGTGGAAGAAAGCTTCAAAGAGTTGTTTGGCATCAACTGTTAGATAAAATCGAGGTTTTTGAACACTCATGTGAACTTTGCAAAAAAGAGGCAACCGAAAAATTTTTTAAATTTTTTTTGTGTTACCCTAAAGACATCAGTCTACGTTTTGCATACGAAATGAATGGTTCCCGTAGGGTAATTTTTTCGAGAAAAACATTAAAAACCGTATAAGCATTTCTAAAAACCGCCGTAATTTGACCCCATAACCGATTTTTCTTGGACCAAAAATGAAAATAAGTTTCCCCCGAGGGCTAAAACGCAAAAAAAATTTAACATCCTTTCGGAGGTCCATGGCTCAAATAATACGGAATATCGAATTTTGCTCACATTATTTGTTCTAGAAATGCCTAGAATCAACTATTCCCCAAACAAAGGATATGTTGGTAGTCGGGGCCGAGGGGCACACCAACACACAAAAACCCCGGCTCCCCGGTCCCTTGGAAGTGCCTTGTCCGGGGGGGCCCCTTTTGCTTGAATTTTTCAAAAAACGCGTCTTAATAGATCTTCGAATTGACTTGACCTTTGATAAAAATTTTCATTCCTTAGTTGCTCGTTAGCGTATTCATTGCACAAATCCGCCCAATTTATTGATTGATATCTGAATTGCATCGAACGGAATCAATATCCGAATTGAGGACGTTTTTGAATCGGCGATCGATTCAAAGGAAAATATATAAACTTTATCGCAATCTCTCCAATTCCTGGGCAACGTCATCTGAAAGTGCTCAGCTATTTAGTCTGCTTGGGCAGGTCTGATCACCGAATGCTCCATTGATCGCTTGCTGCAGGCGATTGTTTCTGTTCGCTTGTCGTTCCTGATCTGGGTTGGAGTGCAGGGGACATCGGCCACTGCAAGTTTCAATGTTCCGGTAGATTTTGATGGCATTACTCTCCAAAGTGTGAGTAGTCCCGTATAATCTGCTCACAGACGTAGCAGCTCTTGGCCCCGCACGGGCATTGGATCTTGTTGCATCCGTCGGACTCAAAGCGAAATAGTCAGTTGTTTGCGATTGTAAAAACCGATGAGAACCACGTGCATGCATTCTCACCCTGACGTATGGTCTCTGGCATTGCTTGCATTTATGAACGGCTGCTTCGGTGAGCTGTTCCTCGACTCTCTTCCTGACTGCCTCTGGGTCGAGTTCGTTGCAGTCCCTCTGCTTGCGATGCTTAGCATCCCACTCACGTCCACACTTCCTGCCAAGTTTCGCTCCTCATTTTCTGTCTTGCAAGGATTACCTGCAGAACTGAAACTCGCATCGCTGGCATCGGAAAACTTGGTCGTCGTCGGGAGTTTCGTCAATGATCATGGCAAAGGGACATCGCTTGCATCTAAATCGCCGTGGCATCAAAACCCTAGAGGCATTTACATACTTCTCTACATTGAGTCCAGGGGTGGACAGCAGTGCCTGTGCAGAGGAAAGGTCCTCGAGAGTCTCGCGGGCTTTTGCATCCAGCAACTGCACAATGTGCTCTGCAGAATTGTCGATCATTCAATCTTCGACTTCCGAACTACCAAGTTTGAGCATTCCTCTGCATCCTGGATCGGGGCACGTCACTCCTTCTCCAGTGGCAACAAGTACCTGAACAGGCAGCAGTGCGGATCCAATGCATTCACAAGCACCTGTTGACTGGCCGCCTCAGCAGCGTGCCTTCTCGAGCAGTCGATGCAGAACGAATGTGCTTCTGAATTAACGATTTGAATCGTCCACTTAGCGCTCTCTCGAACCCGGCGAATCCTTGGGGACGCAAGTGATAGCAAGATGTTCAGCAAACTTATCGAAGCATATAGGACAGTCGTATTCCAGCTCGCCATTTTTGCAGCGCTGAAAAAAGGGAATGATTTCGTCATCAATTCCAGTCGACCTCAATGAGATGCGTGATGCCTCGATGATCCCTGCGGGGGAGCATTCTCTTGGGGACGACGTTCTGCCGAGCCAATCGAAGGGCCTCGCTCGCCCCAATGTCCACGTGTTCCAGAATCCACGTGATACAAGTCTTTGGCAGCTGCCCGACCTGCATACGTCCAAGCACTCGCAAAAATTCTAAGCATTTATCTTACCAGCATATTGAAGACTTCCTTGTCCACAAGCCTGTACATTCCCTCATAGTAACTGTACTCCTCGTCCTCAAAAATATACGATGATTTCTAACGAAGAAGGTATAATACAGTGAGGGCTGCCTCCTCGAGGACTGCTCGTGCCTGATTCTCCTCTTCGTCGATCTTACTAAAGTTTCGTCGTAGTATTGAGAAAGGCTCGTTCGGGACTTACTTTGCCTGGCTTGGTAGTACGGCGTTTCCGAGGAGCATCTCCGTCAGATGTGGGTTCTTTGTAGCGTCTTTCAAATGCTCTACAAATTAGGGCGATTGAAGGCTTCATGATAAATTTCAAACCTTTCGCGACGACATTTCTGCAGTCTCGCTGTAGGCAACGCAACAAACTCCGTTCTCTGTTCGTCCGGAGTACGTTCCTGGTCAATATTCCCATCTTGAGGCAGCTGATGCAGATGCAATGACAATCTGTATGGGCCTGATTGGATGAAGTATACTTTCGTGTCCATACCTGGCGATTCTTCGTCGATATCTTCGCCTACTTCATGGCAGAGAACGTAGACCTCTGAAGTCCTCTTGCAGATGTCGCAGGCCTGCATGCAATCAAGTGAAGGAACAATTCTCATGGATCACAGACCTTAGGTTCCTTCTTGATCTCGATGGGTTCGCTACTCCTCGTGGACGACGCCACGTTCTTCGTCCACTCGGAGGTGTTGGCGATCGGTCGAGGAGGGCTCACGATGCGCGGTGCAATGTACTGAAAATATGCATCCATCTCGATCTCATACAAACATTATCGGCGGAAAGACCGTTCCGGACCATACGCCCATCGCCATTCAAAAATTATTAGCAGTATTGCAGTGGATCAATGCCAAATTTTGTCGTTTTAGATCAATGCCAAAACGTGTCGTTTTTCCAACGACAGTGAACTTACCTCCGCCTCTTCGGGCTCTTCGATGGCCAGGGATGCAGCAATGGCGGCAGCCAGATCATCTTCCTCTCTCTTCCTTGCGGCCGTGTGAAGCTCGCGCATATGGCCGCCAATTTGGGCCATCCTCATGATTGGAGGGATGTCGCCATCGTCGTCGTCGTCCTCGTCGTCTGCTTCTGCCGTCGCTCTTTCCTCTGTCCCCCTTCTTGTCGCAGGAGTCTGCTGCTGCGCAATCTCAGCATCCTGTATAACCAGTGCAAATAATCATGCGGAAGTCTCACATAAGCAGCTCGATTGGCGGCTGCATCGTACTCGCCGCTCAGGATCATTTCCATCACTTGCTTAAAAATATATGTATTTCAAGCATATTAAAATGCACTGACCTCGACTCCGAGTGGGATGTGCTGCGTGAGCCACGCACGGGGAATGTTGTGGTGGGGGAACATTTCACGCTGAAGGAGATCTTGTTACTCGAGCAGTTTGAATCGCTCACCAGTTCCCATAGGTTGACGTCGAGTTCGGCGTCGTCCATGGCACCTGCAATGAGGGGATGCTTGCCGAGAAATGTGCGGTACACGGAGAGAAAGGGTCGATGATAAGGGGCGCATCGTCTCCCCCTCCATTCCCTTCTCTTCCCACCCGAGTAAACAGCGCTGTGCCGTTACATTATCGCGCCCTGTCCATGGTGATTCACTCCCCGTGGCAAGGGGCGATGGGGGCAGACGATTGGCGACCCCTCGGCCTGTCTCATTGGCCTTTCTCCCCCATTGCCTCTTGAGAGCGTTCTGTGACTTTACGCTAACGCTTCCGTGGTTTACGTGCGATCCGGAAAGATCAGGGAACGTTTGCCGCTCATGCTACTTTCGTGTTTGCGACGCCTTCGATTATTTAGCTTTCTTCTTGAAGAAGTTCTTGAAGATCGAAAGTTTTCAGATATGTCGGGCACTTTGACGAAGAAAGACATAAACAAGCTGCGCGACAAATTTCCAAAAACAGTTTCTTACTATTATATTTAGTGTTGATTTCACAGTGTTTCTTTTAGTTTCGGTTGTACCCCCATGTTAATCCGCAATGGCTCCATGAGCAACGTAAACATACTGAAAGGGTTTGTCTGTTGGGCTATACTCAAATCTCGAAATTCATTTGAGGAAATCATTGAAATGATAACAAACCTAGAAGAAGATGATATCATCCGACATCAAGCCGAAATTATGCAGGCCACCGAAGATAGCAAGGTAATTTATATCTTCGAAAATTAATTTGTACAACTTACCAATCATTCAGGGCGAAAATGATCAGCAAGCGACGGGTTTTCAAGGATTCTTTATCAATCGTGCTAAAGATTTGAAGGAAACGGTCGTTGGGACATACAACAGTCTTACTGGTAAGAAATTTGCAATTAAACTATTCTATTCTATTAAAACATACGAAATTATATCGCCTAAGGTTCCCACATTTCAGGCAAGAGGCGATCGAATTCGGATCGAGAGGAGCCAACCATCACTCAGGGTTCTTCACGACAGCCGAACATGGTAACCAGGAATAAACTTCAAAAGATGAATAAGAGGAAGACTGGTTGTGAGGAAATTAAGGCTAAAGTGCACTTTGGCCTGAGCCTGGTCTGGATATCCATAGTGACTCAGGTGATGTGCACGCGTTGCTCCGAGCCCTGTGCAGAGCAGAACACTGTCGACTGTGACACCGCGCCCTGTGTGACATTTCTCAAGCCCATTTCTCTACTTCAATTCAGCCCCTCACACATTCTGCGCTACCTGCATTAATCTATTCGTTTCGAATGCTATGGAGAATGAGGTTTATAATATACTAGGCTGTACGAAGATCATACTTTCCTAGGACGAGGAGATCGTTCAACAGGAAAGCATCGAATGTTGTATTGGCCAATGCACGGGACGCATTTCAAAAGGTTTTATCGAATTACACGAATGTATTAAATGTTATATTTAGTGGTGCTGTCGACAGTTCTCGAGCCTCGCCTTGTTCAGCTTTGGAATGGCAATAAACTAACGATCACGGATGAAGACATGCAGCGGTGCGGTACTATTACGAATTACAATCTATTTTCCGAGATCCGCGGAATGTAAAAATGTGACCATGCGAGCACCTGTTCCACATCCTATTAAATTAGGATTTAAAAATTTCTGGGCTATTTTCTGGTGCCATACTACTAAGCACTTGTAAATAAAGCCAGCTCAAAAATCATCATGGTAGCGCTGACACAAAAAAGGCCATTAGTTAATCACAATATTTACCGGGACAATCAATGGATATCGACATTTCTATCTTCTCAGGTGCATTATATGTGAACAAGGAGAATGTGAGAAGATCGGCCTTGACGAGGATCAACGAATATTTCGCTGTGCAACATGCACTTCCACGTGGTGCAGGTTACAACTATTTGACATACATAGTTAAAGAGACAATCATTCAGACTTTGCCATGTCGATTGGGCCATCCATTCTGGAAAAGAGTGTGAAGAAGCACTACTGGCATCGACTGAAACTACAGATTGTATGAGAAAAGAGGTATGAGATTTCTAAATTGAAAAAACAATCGCTATTGTAACCGGTTTCAGAAAACAGCCACATCAGCATCTCTATCACATATTTCACAGGCATCATCCATTGTGATCAATGAAGCAGATGTGATTGAGTGTTACAAGTGTGCCGAACCTCTTGAGGTACAAGCGTTGACCAGATGGATCTAACTTACAATTAGGTTCAGACGGGACTGTCTAATAACGTGATCTGTAGCAACTGCGGAGTTTCCACGTGCTGGAAGTGCGGCTGTATGATCACACGATTCGATCATTTCTCAAGGTCAGAGAACTTGGGATTAATGAGAACGTAATCATTGAAGAACAGGATGCAAGCTGATGGGAGGAAACGAGGAAAAAATAGGGAAGGACTCGTTTGCCAAGAGGGAGATCAGTTCGGCCTCTTCGGCTGCTGTAGTTCAATTATTACCGCAAAAGACAGCTGAAAATGGACAAGAAATAACTCAGCTGCAATACACTTGCTCGTGCGGAGAAGCATGTAATATCGTATGATTCTTTTTTGTTGAAGATCGTGAAGGATGTTCAGACTCGCGATGATGCTTCGTGCACGTGCGGCGCCCTCCATTGTGTCCGCTGTAAAACCGAGGTCAAGATCTCACACTTCGTCGAGTAAGAACATCATATAACCAACTACAGATAACATTTCAGGGGACATTGCGGAGATGCTGATCAAAGTAATGCAGGATCTAAATCTGCAATTCTTCCTCCTGTGGATAAGAAGGGCGTGAGAAAGGAGCTTGAAGAGAGACTCAGCGAATTTGTTATCAAGAAATGTCCCAAGTGCACCATGCCGTATGCCCCTGTACCCCCGATCCGACTGCCCACAAAATCACACAATCTTCAGGATGCAATATGTAATTACGTAACATGTATCTGCGAAGCTACGTTGTGCTTCCGATGTAACAAGATTGTTGGCGAATTCACACACTTCGGTTATGGTTGCGAGATTGTTGTTATTGGTGGAAAAGTTCGCTGCAGGTGGGTGCTCGAGGTTGAGAAATTTCAACGATGAACAACATGCGAGAGAAGCACTTATTGACAGCTTCACGGACTCTCTGACAGGTTTTAACTCAAACTATGAAAATAGGACATCGAATTTCAGAAATGGAACTGGCGGATGTTCGAAGGACCCACTGTTAGAAGTTCCATGTCTGAAGTTTATTTGTATCGAACATTTCATCACGATAAAGATTGTATAAATTTATTATTATCTTGATCTGGGTTCAAATCCCTATTTACCGTGATGTGTGCTTTGATTCCTTCGACGAAACTTTGCGCATATGTTATAAAAGAACCGCCGTGTCTTTAGTGGAACGCCTTGCTATCTCCTCAGTTGACGCGTGACTCAAATGTTTGAGCAGCATTGCCAAACGCTTAGAGTGATACGGAGCAGTGACTCAAAGTCACTGGTCCGCTTCACTTCTTTCGGCATCAGTCTTCATATATTTTGAAATTTGTGTTGCATATAGAACTAATTGTAAGGTATCCTGTTGCAGATGAGCAGCAGCATTCGGTCTTATGGCAATGATGAAGAAGTGAGTTGTCTGTTTATCCAATTGAATTTGTCCTCGTTCAGATGCGGAAGGAGCTGAAATATATCGTCACGGAATTTCAAAAAGCTCACCCTGACATCAAGAACGTTGACATCATTCTCCACTACAACGTGTGACGTCATCTGGTTTTATTTTCCGAGTATCCATTATAGAAGCTGTACCGTGATGCTGATTTGTCTACCACGGACAAGTACCACATGATGTGTGAAACATTCTTGTGAGTTTATCTAACGATTATATTCGACATGGATTTACAGCGCTGCTGAGCAGACGACTGCTCAACGGAGGCATCCGCAACGGAATTCAGAAAATCCGGTATTATACCATTATATCCCGAAATGACTTGCCTTCAGGTGGCAGTGTTCAACATCGGTGCTTCCTGCTGGTTCGGGTCCATCTGCCAGGCTCTCTTCAGCGTTCGCAGATTTCGCAATCTCATCATTGAAATTGATCGTTTACCACTTGCCTGGAATGAGGTTAATCCACTACTAAGCTACTACAATTACCGTTCATGCAGCACTCGAAGTTGGATCAGCAATTCGTGGATGCCTTCCGTAATCAGTTCGCGCTCATGGTGGGAGGGAAGACGGCGGTCACGGATCCAGACGCTGCACTCGACGTACTCGCCAAAATCTTCACTAAAGACAACATCAAGGGCCATCAACAGGTGAGTGCTTGCCGTTACCTCGAGATCTTCGCCTTTCAGGACGCCATGGAAATGTACACGCGGATTCTCTCAACCATTGAGAATGGTTTGCAAGAAAAAGGATCCGTCGGGAATTGTTCGAAAGCACTGGAAAAGCTGATTACTGGGACGATCAGGGAGCATCTTAGTAGGAACGTCTAGAAATGTACCAAAACATTGTAAAAACTCAGCTTCCGACGGCGATTCTCGAGTTAATCCAGAACGCTTCACTTTTGACGTTGACGTCACACAGGAGAGCATCTATGATGCCTTGGAGGAGAACTTCATCAACAGCCAGAAAGACGTCAGCGAATATATTCCATTGTTTCAACTGACTTTCCAGGCCTGGATCGAAGAGCCCGCAGAAATGATAATGCTGCAAGTTGCGCGGTATCACTACGGAGCTCAACTGGGAACAACGAAGAAACACAACCACTTCAAGTTCCCGCGAGATCTGTAATTGCATATTCAGTGCTGTTATTCAAGTCGCTACAGGTTTCTCGATCGATTCCTTGCCAAGAATCGAGACATAATGAAAGAGAAGATCGTACAACGGAATGACTTGCGATGGTTGGTGAATCAAATGACTGCCATGAGGCTAACAAGTCGATTCAGGGCGAGTCGACTCGACACCTCAGAAGGTGAACGAATTTCAACGGACAAAGTGTTCAACAACGTCATCGAGCTATTAGAGCGGTAATTTTCACTTAAGAAAACGAAACTTCTGACAATTTTCGAACGGCGGATGAGGCAACGAAAAATCTTATCAACGAGCTCAGGCAGAGGAAGGAGGCTAATATCAATTATCGACGTAATGGAACCGCTCTGTTCTATGTATGCTATGATGTATTTCAGAGGCCGTAGCCGGGAACGAAACAGATGCCGACTTGAGCGACTTCTTCAACAAGCCCGAGTACAAGACCACTGGCTATGAGTAAGCCAACATGCTATCCGTAGCATAATGTGTTGCGCAGCCTTCAAGCAGTCGTTATTCATCGCGGTCGAGATGCCACTGAGGGGCACTACTTCGTGTACATCAGGAACGATCTATCGAGTTAGTTAGCATTCATTGAATGATAGCGAATCTCGTATTTCAGCAACCGGTTGGTTCTGCATTGACGATTCTCGCGTCTACGAAGAATATTGGAGTTCTATCGAAGAAGTAGCTTACGGTATAGCAATTATTTTCCTTCGCAATCTTTGTGATGCAGGTGGCGACTCGGAGAAGGGCTCTGCCTACTGTCTTCTCTTCGTGAAAAAGGATTGCCGTGAGCATGAAAGCACAGATTCGTCACTGAGGATACTTTTTAGAAGGCGTTAGGGATCTACGAAGCATTGAGGAAATTCGTGCCGGCCTTCCAGAGGATCTCAGAAAGCTCGTGGAAGCCAACGTATTTGTTCTCATTGGTCATGTCTAATATAAAATCCTCAAGGCCTCCGCAGCAACTCCTGTGCTGACGAAGATAAAGGCGGAGATTGAGAAGACGGAGAACGATGCAAAGAACGACCAATTGAAGGCATGCATTTTAATTTATTTCTCTCGCTTTTACCCTCACGAGAACCTTTAGATCGATGGAATAGGGATAAAAGGGAAGGCACTTTCTCTAATTGTAAATAAAGCTTGCAATCAGGTTAACGAGCGAAAGGAACATTCTCCGTCGCGGTCATCCATCGACCCCCTACTGGACATGTATCAATCGGACGCGACAGCCAACAACCAGCTTACTTCCACTCGAAACGAGCAAAAGCCAATCCCGGTAAACGAAGATACACATACAAATTTCTACCACGAACATAAATAAGACAGGAAAGATTGCCGACAGCCGGAACGCAGAATCGAGGTCGAATATCGTCGTCCCGGAAGAGGAAATGGAAAATGTATTAAGTTTCGTAATTCTTTCTGCCAACGTCAGGTATTGCAGGCTTCGAATTTTCTTGATCTCAAATGCGCTGCTCTCTCAGCTGATACTCATCTTGAACAAGAGGCATGGGGATTTCCTCTTCACTCACTTCATCAAAAGAACCGCTTCCTAAGTTCGCTATGTACATAATTGTAGATCCACAAAATGGGCATGTACCTCTTCCAACGATTCCGCAGACAACAAGAGGAGGTTATTAACCGCAACTGAACGTTGATCTATTGTTTTTCAGGTTATCCACTACCGAAGCGCCGAGATCTACAGAATCATCGCACCGCATATCGCAACTCTGCTGTCTGCTGCGCCATTTTGTTTACTGTTATTTTTCAATTTAAGGCGACAATTTGACGTCGAACTGAAGGAGGAGGTAGCTCAGCGGATAATTTGGAATCTTATCGATTTCGTTTCACGAAATCTGACGAGAACTGCCAGGTAGGACCGATCGCGAAACTTCTTGTGGATTTTCCGACCATTCAGCAACGCCCTTTCGTTTTCTGTGCTCTGCGGAATGAGCGACTTTGGTGTGTATTTTATTTATAATTAAATTTTCGTGCTCTATTGGGTAAAAATTCCGTAAACTCGTTTTTGCTCAATCATTTTGGAAAGACTGCCAAAAAATTTTAACTGCATAAACATTGGAAGTTCCGCGAAGAAATCGATTAGGGTTTGATGATATGCCAAAAAATTAATTTTAACAGACCATAAAATCACCGGGTCCACTCTCGCACGAGCTGTTCTCCGATCCATCGTCAGTCCCCCCTCACCGTTACCCTCACACAAAATGAATGTCAGGTCTACCATTCCACAAATCAGTACCTCGTTGACACTGCCGAACGTGTTCTGGACGAACGCGGATACTATCAACCGTCGATGGAAACGGTGAAAATGGTGACAATTAAAATATATATTCAAACCATTTCAGGTATACTACTACCGTTACGAGATTGCACTCAATTTTGTGAAAAGCATGAATGCAATTCATGACATCGTACTGCCAGTCACGAGTAACGGGTAACAAGCGAAAGGAAACAAGATAAACACATTGAATTCAGACTAGCGAAATTCCTGGAAACGAAATTCTCGTCTCCGGAAGACATGGAGAAAACGTGACCAAGCCCCTTGAACTAAATTAGATCATAAGTTTTAGTATGCGCCTGCTTGCAGAACATGCCACGACGATGTTTGAGTGCCAGCAACTCGGAGATGTAAACTCATTTTGTTTTTGTGTACGGCCAGTCATTTCAGAACAAGATGCTCGTAGGACTGAAGATGATTCCACAGCGCGTCATCGATCATTATGCATTCGTATTTCTCGTCTGCATCCATGCACTGCTCAAGTATGGAAAGTCCATGAAGAAGCCTGCGACCAAGGTTCGTTGTGATCAATTATTGATGGGTAAAGAAGGTGACTGAGAATCGTTCAGCGATACATCGACAACGTTCTGCTTCGTCTTTCATGGATGTCGGAAGTACTGCGATCGAATTCGATTGACGTGAACGCTCAATTTGATACACATGCAAAGTAGCGTTTTGCAGGGATACTTGGAAATATTCCAAGAAGCATTCAAGACTTTGAAGGAAACCAATTATCGTGAACACGAGCTTGCGAATCAGATCGACGATGCAATCAATGAGATCCTTGTTCATATTCCCTCAGTGTCAAATCTAAATCCTCCTAAACAGGGACATACTGGGCAGAGCAAACCACGCGTATTCGTTGAAGGAGTGTCGGATGATTCTCGTTCACTCGAGTCTCTGCTGCAGGTTGATTTCCACCGATTTGATCACTCAAATGCAAATGAGTTGTTCAGGCCCCATTCCGCGAGAGAGCCGAAGCAATCGACGCAGGAGCCCTCAAGGTCATCGAAGCAATTCTTCTATTCAGGTTCCAGTACCATAAATCGTCATGAGCAAATTCATCGTCACCGATAAGCAACGAATCTGTTATTATCGTTCTCCTGATTGTACATCAGCCTGATCTGGTTACCGTATTCGAGCTTCGGCTCTACAAAATGTTCATCACTGTGATGTATTTCCACGTTATTCATAAATGCAGTGCGAACGATTTTAAAAAATGTCTCTGGGAGCAAGAGGTTTAGTCATTACAATAGCTTGAATGTTAACAGAAGTGTAGCTGTTGGATCCCGAACACTACTTCGGTGTAAGAAAGGAATCGTCGTCTTCATTCTTACAATTAGTAGCGAGTATCACGGTTGACCTCGTTGGATGGTGCTGGATATTCGAGTAGTTCGGGAGAAGAGGACGCAGTCGATGGAGTGGGAAGTGGAGGGTACACAGTGGGGACGGTGGGTTGCTAAAGGATCAGTGGGAGAGGGAAGGACGAGTTACCTGGGCGCGGAGGGCGGCCAAGACATCCTCCATCTTCCGCTGGTCGCTCATCGATCGGAGGACGAGGTTGTTCACTTCGTTGATGTTCCTGACCCACTCGTCCATCTTCGATGCCGTCAACCTTTGGTCTGCCTGCAAAGCTTCGTGTTTGGGCCATGTAATACTCCTACTTTGTTCTCCCTAGCGATCTGTCCGCATTCCCTGATGGTCTCTGCATGCTCCTTGACGAAGTCGTCGATGTCCTGCCTCGTCTCGTTCACGGCAGCTCGAGAGAAGACGGGAGTATTCTACAGCAATCCCCGTCAAGGAGTAGGTCTGATTGCGGTACCTGAAGGAGGGCCCGGATCGCGCAGTTGGGAGGTTGAGGGATGGACTGAATAGAGACGCCTCCTCGTAGGCAGGCGCGCTCGGAGTTTTCATTTCTGAATTACGGTTGTACATCTCCGCCGCCTGAATTCAGATGTTGTAGGGCAGCCCGAAGAGAGCTCTCACCTTCCTCTCTACTTCCGACTTGCTGCTCATCATCTGAACTAGACGAAACGTTTCCAGAAGCTTCTGCGCTTCGTCTTCTCGCGATGCCTTCAGGGTTTTCTCCAGCTCTGCGTCTTCGTCGAGCTCAACAGAATGGGATGAGTACAATAAAGGCCGAAACGTCTTCCACAACCCTCCATGTCCCCCACTCACCCTTCGAGCCATCTCCTCTGCCTCTCGATGTTCACGAATTCTCTGCGCTTCCAAAGCACAAACGGTTCGAGAACGAGTGTGAGCCTCGTCCCAGGCCCCGCTACAGAATCTGACAGGAGTACAATGTAGGTTCTATCGAAAGAAATTCGAAAAAGAAACTTATCAGATCATAGGAAAACATAATCTGACTTGCAGTGGATGTCTCCACACTGCGTGCACTCGAACCGAGGTCCTTCATCTTCGACTCCAGGTTCGGGAACGATAAAGAAGGTGCACTTCCTGCATCTGAAGAAGACCCTCGGGTAATATTAATGAGCATTTACTCACTTGTCCGTCTGCAGTCCATCAGCAATCATCTCCATCCTCGAAATATTCTGGCAGTGTGATCGAATCTTCTCCAAATTCCCTTTATTCAGCGCGGGCGTAATCACATCTGCAAAGTTCTCCAATTGCTGCTCTTAATTGCTCGCCTTACCAAAGTGCATAGAGTCCCTACAATCCTTTTTCAGACACTTTATCCCCGACTGCGTCAACTTCTGTTTTGTTTTTGATTTAAAAAATAATTTTAGCTACCTCCTCATCGACAACATTGCAGAATTTCTTAGCGCAGTTATCACAAAAATAATGACCGTCGATCGATTTTCCATCACCACAGTGAATCTTGAGTTCGCCGTCTTTGAATAATTTCAAGCACTTCCAGCACTCGGTGTTCGTTTTGCTTATTGTGAAACGAGAGAAGTCGAGGTTCTAAAAGATCAACGAATAATAATAGAATAAAACTTTTTGATACGTCTGCCATGATTGCGCTGGTTTTGTTATCCACCACTCGTTGAAGCACTGTTGGCAAACTCGACGATTTTGCAACGAGTAGCGTGTACTCTGAAAGATGTTTTTATCAGCGGGATTCAATGGTAGAGCCATTTGAAGACACCCAAATAGGCAATGTTTCTCTACTAAAATAACCAGATAGATGAAAGGGAATCCGAAGAGACTCGGGCAAGTGCTCGTAACCGGACTACTGATTGTGAGGAGTACTGCTAGATGGCCAGAATTTCATTAGGCGGGAACGATAAATTATGGGCTCAGCCAGGGGGATCCGCGTGTACCCAGAGGGTCTTCCGTCGAATCGGGAGGTGCAAGGTCATGGGACCGACTCTCGCCGAATATTATCAGGTCTCGATTAAAAGTATTTTCAAGATAGGACTGCACTGTACAGAGAAAGGCTCAAGTGGATTCGCATGTCAAACGCTCAGCGTAATTAGAGCGATGTGGGGCTGCAAACAGAAGCGAAGTGGTATGTTATCAGCTGAAATCGAGATGAGAAGAGAGGAAGAGAGCAGGAGAATAGACATCAATACGGTGAATCAAAGAGTGCGCACGATAGTGTATCGCATGCGTAGATCTAGAGAGAGCAGATGGACAAAGAGGAATGCCACTTGAAGGATCAAATAGAAGAATCAGAACCCAGTTCCACCCAAATTCATTATGCACGTTGTCTAAAGGAATCTTTTCATCCTCTTTCAGAGTCCATTCCGGGATGTCAACAATCGATTCAATCACACACTTTTTATTCGTGGACGTGCCCGTGTGGGGGGGTCTGCCACTGTCACGGGAGAGAAAAATGGGGAGTGATGGGGCGAAGTGAAGTGAAGGGGGGACAGATCAAAGATCACTGGGCTCCCTGGGCAATCAGCGGCAGCACCATCATCTCCGTGTGCGCTCCGAGACGGCCACACACAACACGGGCATCCGCCTCCTCTTTCTCGGCCTGAACGGACGGGAATTGAACTGTGATCTTTGATCCCTTTACCTCGGAGGCGACGACGACGATCTTGTCCACCTTGGGGGCTCCATTCTGGCGGAGAACATCCACACGAACAGACTCTCCCGGCTCCACGAAGGCGTACACCGGATTCACGCGGTAGAGAAGGTTGTCCGAGCACTTCACCTGAAGGGGATTGGGTTACGGTAAGTTAGGATGCGATTACTGTAGGTAAGGTTACGGTAGATACTCAAGGATACGGTAGGTAGGTTTCGGTATGGACAAGGTTACGGTATGAAGACAACCTTGATGGCGCGGCGCTTGTCCGAAGTGTTAACAATGGCCACATTCTGCATACCGCCCGATGCCTTGTAGTGCAGCTCCTTGGGGTCCATCTGAGGAGTACTGTATCTCCTTGCAAGCAGCTACCGTATACCTTGAGTTCCATGCGCGGGACGACGGGGATGACGACCTTCTTGGGGACGGGGACAGCAGCGACGGCCCCGCCTGCCACCTCCACCTTCTTGTCCCGCTTGCTCCTCTTGCTTCCGCTGCTGCTCGAGCTCTTCTTGCTGAGGGCGCTCTTGGCAACGCCTTTAGATCCAATCGGCCTCTTCGATCTCGATGACGAACTGCGCTTCGAGCGACGAGACGACTGCGTCTAAAGGGAGTCTGTAGAAGTACGGTAGGATTGGGCAGCACCTTTGCATCCTTGATCGATCCACCGGAAGCGGGGGCGGGCTTGGCGAGGCCTGCCTTGCCAGAGGAACGAGCTGACTTGAGACTCTTGGACGACCTTCAGAGGAGTATTGTAGTTATGAAGGATTCTGTACAGCCATGGAGGCAAAATTCGAGGTACGGTAAACCGTATCTATAGGTAAGGATGCGTGGATACTGTAGTTCATGAGATGGCTGCAGTACTTGATGGCGCTGGCGTTTCCCTTGGCAGACTTGCTGCTGCTCCTGTGACTCTTGCGGGATGCGCGGGAGGAGGCAGTTCCTCCGTGGGCCACCGGTCTCCCCGAACGAGTGCTCTTCTGGCCAGGGCGAACCCGCTGCTCCTGAGGAGAGGGGGTTACGGTATCCTTTGGAGGGGGAATGGATTACGGAACAGTAGTATCATGAGAGGAGCGAGGGGTTACGGTAGGCTTGGGGAAGGGGATGGTACGGGATTACGGTAGCCTTTTGGAAGGGGAAGGGATGGGGCAGTGGGGTCTGGGCGAATAGAGGGTCGAATATAAAACAAACTAACTTGACGTCCTTTGGCACATCCGACGGCGATGGCGGTGGCGATGGAGGCGGAGGCGGCGACGGGGAGAACTGTCCACATGGGAGGAGACGAGAGGAGAGAAGACGAGAGAAATGACGGGACTTCGGCCAGCGACGGCTTTTATACACGGCGAGCCAGACAGTCTGCAAATTTTACCCATTGATTTTGAAATGAATATTGAAATCAAGCAAAACGGACCAAATTTTTCATGGGGAAATGAATATTCAAAGTAAAACAAATACGGGTTTCTCTGAAGGACTCCGCAGAACTATCGTTCCGGAAGAACAGGAAAAATATTAGAAAAACCTGACTTTTCTGTATTGTTGGGATCCACAACGATTCAAGTTTCCTCGTTCCCCGACATTGTGGATATCACCATAATCCTTACTGTATCTCTGGAATGACTGAATCGCAAGCTGAAACATTGCATTCTAGATGGAGATTATTTCCAACCAAATTCTGGAAGAGAGTAGCCAAAAGGACGCACTCTAGCATCTCGATGGATTCGCTATAATTGGTGCTCGACAATATGTCGAGAGGATATTGGGGTATAGTTTGTTATGTGTGTTATCCATCAGTCATTCCTGCTTCTGGGGATCTTTCAATTTCCCCGTGAAGCTCTTGTCCGGCCCCATGCGACAGTTACAAGCATTCAGGGCATTTTCTCCATACCGTAAAGTTCGCGCCTCGACATGATAAATCCCTCACGGACTTTCATCGATTTATCCCTTGCAAAGGCTCCCCCTGGCCGCGCCTCTTATTTTATGCCTTTCAAGAAAATACGACCATTTCATTTCGCGGCCTTTTGAGGGATCGTCTGTTCCATTATCATCTTTTTAGACAAGCATTTTCCCTTCTCTTCGAGTATTGATTGCTCTGGCCCACTTTTCAGCAATGACATCGACTTCATCCGATGGAGGCCAAGAACTCCCCGACGAATTGACGTGTCCCGTCTGCTTCGACGTCTTCGGTGAGCTCCTTCATCTTTCCCTATTTCCTTTCTGCCTCCACAGGAGATGCTGCGAGACAGCCCCGCAACCTTGGATGTGGCCATACTTTCTGTGATGGTTGTGCAGATCGAATGAAGCGGCCGAATGAAGAAGGACGATTTTCGTGAGATCAATTGTCGTTACCTTCGAGTGAGTCCCTTTCAGAATCACGTGTCCGACGTGTCAGCAACTCAAGGAATACGATGCTTCGCAGCCTCTTCCTGTCAATTTCACTATCAAAGGTTCGGCCCATTTTTCTTCTTTGGCAGATCGGATTTTTCGCTCCAGGAGTACTCGACCATTTCTCGCGCCGCCAGAAAAAGTGCAGCGAGTGCAACCAATTCAAAAATGACGATGACATGTTTGCGTGTCGCGAGGATAACCTGAAGGTATGATAGGGTCCATTCGAAATTGATATTCTCAAATAATTAGACATAAATTATGTTATCAGCTCCTTTGCACTGGTTGTGCGCTTCGCTTCCACAGGAATCATGAACTACTATCTTTCAAAGAATTCACGGTTTTGAAGGTACGGCCTATCTATTCATTGAATGTGCCAGCATGATACTTCCCACACAGGTTCGCAAAGATGTCAGAGACGAACTAGTGAAAATGAACAAGGACATCGGCTCCGCCAAGACACTATTTCGAAGGAAAATAGACATGCTCAAAAATCTTGCTGAAAGGCTAGATGAAGTCGGAAAATCCAGTAAAGATCATTGTATACAAATTATTCAGCTCTGGAGTACATCGGGAATCCCAGAGTCATTCTTCGATCAAATCGATAGCGTCGAAAGCGCTGAGGATGCAAAGGCAATCAGCTTGATTTGTTGAAATTATTTGTTATCTCTTTGACGCAAAGAAACGGGTCCAATAAAGTACAAAGGAGAGAGAGAGTGCAGACCGCGATTCGAATTTCTGGTCGAAATATCTCCGAGATCTTTGGTGCTCGGCAATGTGAGGCAAAACGAAAATATTTCAGAGCCCATCTTGTATTACTGCGAGGCATAATTTTTACTACTTATTTTTTCACTCGCATGACTAAATATGTAATTGAAGAAATCAAATACAATTTGTGCGAAATTCAATGGCTTCTGTATCTGCCTTCAAAAAACGAGCCATTGCAGAATGTGATGGAACTGGCAGGCGACCTGAGAACCAATTTCCATTCGAGCATGACTACATTCGATAACGTCCTTGGAAAAGCCGTCGAGGAAGGAAGGGTCAGTCTCTGAGAGAAATAGAAATAACAAGGGTCATGTTTCAGGAGCAGCTCAACAGGTTTTCAACTGAAGACGGATCTGAGTCTGACGAGCGCGATTAAATGGTACCGTCCAATCATAAAAAATTTCCTCCTGTTTAAAAAAAGTATGTCCATATCAGCATTTGTTAATTGAAATTGCATAAGGATGATACTTGTTGTCGTTATTCTATTGATATTGTAACGTCGTGAATTATTTTTTTTATTCGTTAATTTGTTTATGATAAATAAGCCTTTGAATAGACCATAATTTGTGTTATTGTAGATGAATGGTCATGTATACAATGTATTAAAATAATGCTGCTGACAATGAGTATTTCCAGGATCCTTCACCTTAAATTGTATACTATTATTTTCGAATTTTAAATATTGATTTTCAACAGTCAGATCATGGTCCATCTAGGTTCATGAATCATCCGTAAATAAGCAGATGAAAAACATTGGAACGTTGCCAAAAATGACTGCTCAGCGAATATTTGCGTTTTTCAAACTTATTATACTTGTTTCCGTTTAACTAATGAGTAGACTTTTGCGTGTCTGATTGATCGGCTCTTCAGTTACCTTGAATGCTCCACGCGGGAACGATGTAAACACGGTAAGGAGGATGTTCATAATTGCGGCCGGCGAGCAGGTACTCCCATTTTTACTATTTGTGATTATAAAAATCATATCTTACATTCAAAGGAAAGGATATCTTGCGATTATTTACATGGCAACTTATTTATAATAAAATGATCAAAATAATGAGTTGTTGTTGTATTGTTTCGATTCATTTCAAACTGCATTAATTGGAAGTCACTTATTGAAAAGTTGCATGGACAAATCTACAACCACTATCGCAATCTCTCCAGCTCCTGGGCAACATCATCTGAATGGGTTAAATATGTTGACAAAAAAAGCTCTGCATACCGATAGCACCATTGATAGCTTGCTGCAGGTGATTATTTCGGTTAGCTTCTCGTTCCTGATCGGGATTGGAGTGCAAGGGGCATCGGCCCCTGAAGTGACACATATAGATGCGAGTAAACGGAGGGTATTACTCTCCGAAGTGCGCATAGTCGTGTATGATCTGCTCACAAACGTAGCAGCTCTTGGCCCCGCACAGGCATTGGATCTTGTTGCATCCGCCGGACTCAAAGTAGGAAAATAATCTGCATTAATTTACATGCATCTTCTCAATCTTTTCTACAGTCCCGCTGGTTTGCCATGCCTAAATGGGCGCGCCGGGCGGCCCCGGGCTGCCTATTACGCCCCTTTTGGTCCCATGCCTCTGTGGAGCTATTAGTCTCCAAGTTTTCGTGTTCATTTGATATAGGAAGCTATGAGGCATCGAATGAGCTAAAAATTGAGTCGAAATATCGAGTATTTAATTTACGGTGAGGTTTAGAAGGTTGAGCGAAAACCCCTCGCGTTGCGGCTCAATTCGGCGCCGGCTCTCAAACTTTACAATCTCGCCGTAAATTACATACTCGATATTTCGACTCAATTTTTAGCTCATTCGATGCGTCGTGGCTTCCTCTATCGAATGAACACGACCCTCACCCTCATGTATGGTCTCTGGCAATTCTTGCATTTGTGAACGGCGGCTTCAGTGAGCTGTTCTTCGACTCGCCTCCTGACAGCCTCGGGATCGAGTTCGTTACAGTCCCTCTGCTGGCGATGCTTGGCGTCCCACTCCCGATCGCACTTCCTGTCAAGTTTTGTTTCTCTCCTTCAGTCACATCCGAATTACCTGCAGAACTGAAACTCGCATCGTTGACATCGGAACACTTGGTCGTCGTCGGGAGTTTCGTCAATGATCATGGCAAAGGGACAGCGCTTGCACCTGAATCAGTGATGCGAACAGCTTTGTTTTTGCGTACTTCTCAACGTTGAGTCCAGGTGTGGACAGCAGCGCCTGCGCAGAGGAAAGGTCCTCAAGCGTCTCGCGGGCATTTGCATCCAGAAGTTGCACGATGTGTTCTAGTAAAATAGTAAGGAGTGAATTATTGGGGTTGAGTTATCTACCAAGTTTGAGCATTCCTCTGCATCCTGGATCGGGGCACGTGATTCCTTCTCCCGTAGCAACAAGTACCTAAGCAGAATAGGAACCAATATTTGCGCAACAAAATCGTTAACACCTGTTGACTGGCCGCCTCAGCTGCGTGCCTTCTCGAGCATTCAATGCAGAAAGAATGAGCATCTGCATCACTGTTCTAGTTTCGTCATTTTGGAACAAACCCGGTGACTCCTTCGGTACGCAGGTGATTGCGAGGTGTTCGGGGAGCTTCTCGAAACAGATCGGACATTCATATTCCAGTTCGACATTCTTACAGCGCTGAACAATATTCAAGTTCATTTTCTATTTTTCCATAACTGACCTCGATGAGATGCGTGATTCCTCGTCGATCCCTGCGAGGAAGCATTCTCTTCGGGATGAAGCTGGCGTTCGTTCTTGCCAATCGAAACGCCTCGTTTGCCCCAATGTCGACGTGCTCCAGAATCCACGTCATGCAGATATTCGGCATCTGCGTGACCTGCAAATTCGAACTTTCGCATCTTCAGTTCTAACACTTCCAGTTGCCAAAAAATTGAAAACTTCCTTGTCCACGAGTCTGTACATTCCCTCATAATAGCTGTACTCTTCGTCCTGAACAACTGGCTGTGATTGTACATGAAGTTTTTATTTACGGTGAGAGCTGGTTCCTCGAGCACTGCCCGTGCCTGCATCTCCGCCTCCTCGATCTTACTAAAACCAACGGTGTACAAGCATTCTCATTTAGAGCTCACTTTGCTTGACTAGGAAGAAATGCATTTCCAAGGAGCATCTCCGTCAAATGCGGGTTCTTCGTGGCTATTTTCAAGTACTCTGAAGTGAATGCTATAATGAACAACTGGAAGTGATCGAAAGCCTTTGGCGACGACATTCCTGTAGCCTCGATGGAGGCAATGAAGCAGATTCCGTTCCCTATTCGTGCGGAGGGCGTTCTTGGTCAGAATGCACATCTTGAGGCAGGTGATGCAGAGGCAGTGGCAATCTGAATGTGCCTGCTTGGTATCGTCCGTGTTGTCTAAACCTGGTGACTCTTCGACGACGTCCTCTCCTACTCCATGGCAGAGAACGTAGACCTCTGAAGTCTTTCTGCAGATGTCGCAGGCCTGCAGATTTTCGATCTTTGGAGTGCTCTTTTGGTTGGATTACCTTGGGCACCTTCCTAATCTCAATGTCGTCGTTGCTTCGCGTGGATGACGCCACATTCTTGGCCCATTCCAACGTTCTTCTGACCGGTTGTGGAGCAGACTGGCCAGAGTTCTGAAATGCTGTTTTGGCGACTTGTGTTTCGCTCAAGAGTCCTCAATGACGATGCATACATACCTCTGCTATTCTGGGAACTTTTCCGTTGAGGGATGCAGAAATGGCGGTAGCCGCCTCATCCTCTTCTCGCTTATTGTTAGTAATGACAGCGAGCATGTGCTCGCTTGCTCGGACCATTCTCATGAGAGGCGTTACGATATTGCCCTCGCCTTTGGCTTTTTCCGGTGCCATTTCCTGTTCTGAACGGATTCGGTATATTCATTCACTGTTCCTCTCTCCCACCAGCGTTTTCTTCTCCGAGAACAGTCTGCTGCTGAGCTATCTCTGCTTCCTACAAAACGAATAGTAAGTACTTGGAATCACAGGAAGTCTCACGTAGGCAGCTCGATTGGCTTCTGCATCGTACTCTCCGTTCAGGATCTTTTCCATCACTTGCTGCAAGCCGAGATCAATTTCGTGGACATTGAGGCGCATCAACCTCTACTCCCAGTTGAATGTTCTGTGAGAGCCACTGTCTGGTGATGTAGTGGTGGGGGAACATTTCACGCTGAAGGAGATCTCATTAATCGAAATGGCCAAATCACTCACCAGTTCCCACAGGTGACCGTCGATTTCGCGGTCGTTCATGATGCCTGAAAGACAGCAGAGATCTGCAGGGAGAATAATACGAACTTTAGTAAGGAGAACACCACCTCTCTCATTGTATTTCTACATTTTTATTATATCTGTGTGTGTTTAGTCATGAGATGCGTTTTCTATGATTCAAAAACTTGCATATTCTCTAATTTACTATCTCTATTCTCGATTGGCTGGGCGTCGTTCTCGTGGTCGTCCACGGCAGGATTCCGCTGTTGTGTTATCTCTGCATCCTGCAAAGGTAGTAGATGTACGCCTGTGAATCTATAAGATATCTCACGTATGCAGCCCGATTCGCTTCCGTATCGTACTGTCCGTTCAGAATCATTTCCATCACTTGCTGAAAAATAGTTGTCCTTCCGCAATCATTTTCATATTGACCTCGACTCCAAGTTGGATGTGCCGCGTGAGCCATTCCTTTGTGATGTGGTGGTGGGGGAACATTTCACGCTGAAGCAGATCGTGTTATTCGAAAAGACTGGGTCGCTCACCAGTTGCCACAGATGGACGTTCAACTCATCGTCGTTCATTGTATCTCGAAGGCGGGAAGAAAGCTGTGTGAAGGGAAGGGGGTCTTTGAAATGGGAGTGCAGTGCGACTCCTCCTGAGAGCGTCAACAAGAAGGGATTTAAATGGTGAATAAACAAATCAATGGAAATCAGTAAATTTAGAAGAAGAGTGAATGAGATCGTTCGGGGAACTGGCTCTGCAAGGGTGTGTATGAGAGGTCGATGAGATAAGATAGAGTCCTTATGTTGGCGAGACAAAGCAGTGCGTCCGATGATCCCTTCTCAAATGAGAACGAACCGCTTCGAAGCAATTGAATGCTATCCAGATTTTGGAAAGACAGAGATTATAACTGCTGGCTTAGCCTGGAACTTATTCTTTGCATCGATTTACCACTCGATCTCACAGTCTCAAGTCCGTGAACGCCCTCTGGACCTGCCTCCCTTCGCACGCTGCCCATTTCTACACTGCCTGCAAGCGCCGCTCAAATGACCTCTCAAATATCTGCTGTTTCAACTCAAGAGCCCTAGATATAAGGTCTTCTCGTATTCCGGGGGTGATCATGTTTATCCTCTTTTATCTTTTGAAACCACCTCATTGTCTATGGTTTCTGGGTATCGTTTTTGGCAAGACTTTGCCAATAGCAATTGTGTCATGTTTTACGGTCCAGCGTCTTCCTGTTTCTCTCATTGTGTTTCTATGAGCTCTACGAGTCTCTCCTCTCATTGATTTAACCATCCGTATTCCATCATTATCAATCGCGTATGTCTCATCCGGCGAAGCTGCGGAAATTTCGGAGTCCATCTCGAAGCATTAGCAAAGCTGTACTTATTACAGATGAGCAGTGGTGCTCTGCCAACTTCTGATAACAAGGATGAAGCCGTAACTTTTTTTATTTATCGCTGAAGTTTTAGTTCGTTCAGATGCGGAAGGAGATCGGATTTATTGTACGGGAACTCGAAAAAGGATATCCAGGCATCCGGAAGATTGACATCATCAAGCACTACAACGTGAGCAATTTTTGATTCGACTACTCAATCCATCTGTTCAGAAGCTTTACCGAGATGCGGATATGCCCACAATCGATAAGTACCACATGATGTGCGAAACACTATTGTGAGTTCATCTGACGATAGTGCCTGAAAAAGTTTTGTAGCGCCGATAAGCAGGCATCTGTTGAAAGGAGGCATCCACTACGAAATTCAGAGAAACCGGTAATGTATTAGCTTTTTCGAGGTGATAGGCTTGTTGTTCAGGTTGGAATATTCAACATTGGTGCTTCCTGCTGGTTCGGATCCATCTGCCAGGCTCTCTTCAGCGTCCGTGGCTTTCGTAATCTCATCGTTGGAATTGACAAATTGCCGCCTGTAAGAGATGAGGTCAGTTCATTTGAAAAGACTACATTCATTGTATCTTCAGCACGCGAAGTTGGACCAGCAGTTCGTGGATGCCTTCCGCAATCAGTTCGCGCTGATGCTGGGAGGGAAGACGGCTGTCACGGATCCCGACGCCGCGCTTGATGTTCTCGCCAAAATTTTCACTAAAGACCACATCAAAAGCCTGCAACAGGTCGCGAAAAACATTTTAAAGCACATTGAAAAAGAGCCAATGATTCGATGTGATTTTAAAAAACTGAGACTCGAGTTTGCCTGGAGTGGTCGGGGTATTACGTTTCTGTGCCTTTTCATCACCACATCTTTTATCTGATGGGTTTTGCGCTAAATTAATTTGAAAATGCACTGCAGGACGCCATGGAAATGTATACTCGAATTTTATCGACAATCGAGAATGGTCTGCAAGAGACCGGAGATGTCAGCACCGGCCAAAATACTTTCGCAGCACTGGAAAGAATGATCAGTGGAACGATCAGGGAGCATCTCAGTGAGAGCACTGAAAGGACTACCAACAACTCGTTCCTTCAGCCTCCGACGGCGAATTTCGTCAGAATCGCGAGCGTTTCACATTCGATGTCGATGTCACACAGGAGAGCATCTACGATGCCTTGGAGGAGAACTTCATCAACAGTCAGAAAGACGTCAGCGGTTATTATTCCGCTATTTCAACTCACTTTGCAGTCCTGGATCGAAGAGCCCGCAGAAATGATAATGCTGCAAGTTGCTCGGTATCACTACGGAGCTCAAGTGGGAACGACGAAGAAACACAACCACTTCAAGTTCCCGCGAGAACTGTATGGGAAAATCTGATCTGTTAATCGAGTCCTTATAGATTTCTTGATCGATTCCTTGCCAAGAATCGAGAGATCATGAAAGTGAAGATCGAACAGAGTTATAACTTGAGATGGTCAGTGATGGGGTCATAACGGGTTTGACAGCGGATACAGGGCGAGTCGACTGGACACTTCGAATGGCGAACGAATTCCAACCGACAAAGTGTTCAACGATGCCATTGAGTTGCTCGCGAGGTAAATGGTACGATAAAAAGTATAAACTGTATCTGTCAATTTTCGAACGGAGAAGGATGAGGAAACGAAGAATCTCATCGACAGCCTCATGCAAAGGAGAGATGCCAATGCCAATCTACGAAGTGACCGGATTGAGGTAATGTCATTCACGTTGCATTTCAGAGGCCTTGGCCGGCAACAAAACGGACGACGACTTGAACGAATTCTTCAACAAGCCCGAGTACAGTATCGCACAAAAGTATTGAGACACTTTTTCGTCTCCTCATATCTTGCGATAGAAAGGTCGAATCTGGACGGGAAAAAACGCATTTTGTAGCTGAAGTTCTCGCGATGACGGCTAAGTAAACGAAATTTCCGATTTCGGAGGTCTAAGCATCGATATTTGCGTTGCACCAAAACGGAAAATGACCAT
>JACMIG010000804.1:0-26294 GCA_014805385.1 Levipalatum texanum
AAAGTTCCATATTGGGCACTATGACGAAATTCGCTTTCCACTGGAACCTCATTTTGGTATTGCCTCAAAATCGTGGACAACGTTGAGCAAAATGGACCTCATAAGCGAAACTGTCACATGACATCACAGGAGCAAGCCTGCCAAGATTCACGATTTTAGCACATTCTGCACGGAAGTTACAGCGAGTTTTGTGAGACGTCTGATGCTTACGGATTGGCAATCATTTTTAAACTTTGACCACAAACATGCCCCAAACATGCCTGAATTTGACTGGAAATGGCCTATAATGAGCAAACTTCACTTATTCTTTCATAAAATGTCGCCAGCATTTCTCTACCATATAATTTAGGAGGGCAGGCATTGACGAGGTGCCGATCCGTAAGCGTCAGACGTCTCACAAAACTCGGTGTATCTTCCGTGCAGAATGTGCTAAAATCGTGAAACTTGGCAGGCTTGCTCCTGTGATGTCATGTGACAGTTTCGCATATAAGGTCCATTTTGCTCAATGTTGTCCACGATTTTGAGGCAATACCAAAATGAGGTTCCAGTGGAAAGCGAATTTCGTCATAGTGCCCAATATGGAACTTTTTTGTATTGGAAAATAAACAGCCTCCGAAGTGAAAAAGTTTGATACCCTGTTTACTGTGATTCGATGTATTGGCCGTTTAATATGGAATTTTCCAGAAAATGTGTGACTGAATTTGAGCTCCTGCTACAAATTCAGGAAATTTTTCCCGCACCTGGCATTATGCGCGTAAGTTCCCATCAGTCTGATGTATAAGTAGAATTTTTGGTTTTTTAATCTGAGTCGTTTCCAGGGTGGGGGGTAAAAATCAAAAAAGGACAAAAAATCACATTTTCTAAAGCCCGATCAATAATAGCCAGAGGTTATGCAGGCTCGAAGTCACTTTTCGGCATGACAGCCTTGAGTCGGTCTACCATATCCTTTTTACCCGACTTGACTTCATGGAGGCAACCAAAAGATATGAGGCATGCAAAAAGTGTCCAAATACTTTTGTCGCGTAGTGTACCTCTGGAACCTGAAACTTTCGTAACTACCGTAATCTTTTCTCCTTCTTTTTGATCATGGCGTTTCCTCCTTCACCGTCTCCCACGGCAATGGGTGGTGACTAGGCTCCCAGGGGTGTCGAGGATGAAGGGGAGGAGGAGTTGGAGGGCGAGGAGGGGAGGATGAGGCGGAAAGGGAGATCCGAACCCGTCTTGATCTCTCTCTCTCTGACCCAAGTTTGAGGGCTGAGGAAGAGATTGTCATGTTGCAGAAGAAGATGAACTTGCGGTCTCTTTTACCCTGTCCCCTTCGTTTCCACACCCTCTTACGGACAAAATATTGATATCCACTGCAGGCGGGAGGCGAAGCGAGTTGATTGCTCGCCGTATCAGGAACACTGGTCATCACGACAGGAAAGAAAGCACACAGGTACTACGAAACAGACTCTGGAGAGCGATCGGAACGGAACTAGAGATTGAGTGGCCTGGCCACTAGACGATTTGAGAACCTCAGAATTAGGAATGGGCACCGATAGATTAAGGGTACCATCGAAACAAGACTATCTTATTTTTACAAGTAAATTCTACGCTCGCGATCGCTACCCGTCAGTAAAATGCTGGATACACCCAGTCACTTCTCTCAAAAGCCACTATTCCAAATGCAGACCAAGTTTTCGCACTGATTATTCTCTGATACCAATTTGTCTTTCAGGTGAAGCTAATGTCCCATGTGGACCGTGCTCTTCCTCTTCTCATGATAGAAAGAATCACTAGAGTCAAAATAGGGCTCGAAAAGGCTGATCAAAAGCGCACGCAGTCAGTCGAGGGTCTCACGTTTTTTCCGGGTGCAGGAATTAAAACGCTCCGGGTTCTTTACAACAATATAATGGCTTCTCAAATCAGACTCGCTTTGTGGACAAGTAGGCACTGGTTTCAACTCGAATGAGAGGGGGTGCTGGGGTGACCTCTCAGAGTGAGGCGGGTCCATCCATCTCCCACGAGCCCCCATCAGTACACACTGGCAGAGGGAATTGATTGGCCGGGTCACCTGTTGATCCAATGGGCAGTGCCATGGGGAGCGTCCCATAATGTGCCTCTAATCAATCTCGCTCGACTTCAATGTGCAACTGTTCAAATGTACGTTGCTTGTTTGTTGCATTATAAAATTGCCTGACTTATTCACTGTTTAAAGAGAAATCACATCGCAAAGATTGCTACCACTCAAGCGCGATGAATCAGTTCAAAAATCAAAAGCCTGCTCCACTGTGCGCTCCAACTCAAACACGCTCCCGACATACTGGGTTCGCAGCATTTTCGCACTTTGCACCCAGTGCCGTTCGAATCCTTCCTCATTTGCTCCCTCTTTTCTTCGTTTTTATTTTACTATATTTTACGAGATATGTCCTCTTGAGTGGGGGAGACCGGAAGGTTTTCGAAGACAATTGTTCCGACTATTCCACGGGGAGTGTTGTTGCGTGATGAGCGCGTTTCGATTCCTCGTATGCTCCGATGTTTCTGTCTTCTTCGCCACCCCTTTCGTTTGCGATTTCTTCAGTGTTTACTACTCTTTACTTTTGCAAGGCATAGCGTTATTGAAAATCAAATTACAGGACCGTTAACTTCAAAGGAGCAGCGATCCCGCAATTTCAAGTGATGGAGGTTATTTACTAACTTTTACAAAGGGCATTCTAAATGCAAGCTGAACCAAGGCATTCTAAATGCAAGCTGAATTAATAGGATTGTTTATAGATAAAATGCATATATTCCACCTTCCTATAACAAGAATGATTTTTAAATCCATTCAACCAGTTGCATTGTCCCTTTCAGGATTCGAGGACTTCTCAACTCGGCACGGACGTCATCATCAAGGCATTCGTGAGTTATCTTCAACAACAATTCATCTGAAAATGCGTCAGGAAATGAATGTCTTCGACTGGAAGACAACTCTGGCCTTTCGAGCAGTCAACAAGGCCTGCAACGAGGTCAGCATGCTATAAAAATAAATTTTGCCAAGAAGCACAACAGCGCATATATTTCTCGAAAAACTCGTGTCATTTTCACAACTTTCCTATAAATGAATTCACTTTTCCTTTGATGAGGGGACGTGGGAGTACCCCAGTTTGTTCCCATGTACCGGCCGCAGGCAAGTGTTTTTTTTCAGGCGGTGGCCAATCACTTCGCGGAAATGAAGGTCTTCGATGCCGGTGACCTGCTCAGGCAGTATTTCCCGGAGGAGGCGAAGAACGCAGACTACACGGACACGATGCTCCCATTTTCCATCGATGTGAGTTCAATAGTGTTGGCAGAATCCTTCCTCAAAGGTCTGGCGTGTCATCATTTGTCGAGCCTATCACAGGTGCGGGACTAGACAAATGGAGATACGACGAACATTTGAGGACGAATTTATCCTACCCTGGTATTCAAGTATTGTGGATATAATCTTTGATATTTTAGCTTCATCGATTCCTCTCGTTCTTCCCTATGAAGGACCTCGTGGAGGTTGACTTGTCCTGCTTCGCCACTTTCAACATCACCCAGCTGATTCGCACATTCCGAGTGAGTGACGATGGAAATAATATTATGGGGCGTTTTTACTGTTCTTTACAATTCCCATGCTCGAACAATTCGTAATACGGGCGCGTGCTTTTATCTACCTATTCTAACCCCCGTTACATGCGATGATCGGGGGTTTGATGTCGGCTCTACATGAGTGGAAACATTGATCACGATCACCGCGCAGTCCGTTATTATTGTTGTTCGGACTCGCGAATTAGTACACTTCTCCGAGAACATCAGAAAGGGCTGTTACAGGATACTCCCTGCGTCAATGTCGAGAAGCTGAATCTCATGGGCGTCGTCGTCTCCAAAGTCACGTACGTCTATTATCACTGCTCACAACATTGCCAAAAAACCATTCCGCCTTTTTTCTGCGGCTATCGTACGTTTAGTACGGAAGCTTTTGTCCGCGATCACGCGACCCGCGGGAAACGAATTTTGAGCTTGCTGGAAGCTCGAGGTGCGAATTTTGGGCCAACGGACACAGCGGCGCTGTCATACAAACGCGCCGGGTTGACAAGGGGAGAGGGCTTGAGAACTGTTCGCTCAATTCCTTTACCACTGTCTACCCAGCGCATTTGAATAACAGCGCCACTGTAACCTCTGGCAAGAGCGCACCTGGAGCATCCCGAAAGCTCGACAATCTCTTCCCGTGGATCGCGCGATCGCATTCAACGGCTCCCGCACTAAACATACGCTAACCGCAGGAAATCAGGGGGAACGATTTTTTGCCCTTTTGTCTTAAGAAGGATACTTTGTTTGTCTGAACTAAAAACCAAAACTGACGTGATTTTATTCTTATTTTTGTCGGTAAACCGATGCGAAGGATATTGAACGATATAAAATAATAGGTGGGACACGCTCGCCAGGATCTTCCCGAACGTCACGCATATCCGAGTCGAGCGTCAGTACATCTTCTTCCACACCAAGTAGGCCCTTATTTCAGTCCGGAAATTCATCTTCATTTCAGGCAATCGTACGGGCCCACGTGGCCTGTGAAGACTCTTGAGGAAAAGCCCCTTCCACCGGGAGTCTTCCGTAGCCATCGAGAACTCGCTGACCAGGGCTATTTAGATGCAAACTCAGTCTACATGATGAGGTGCGAAAAATGAACCAAATTAGAAAGCAATATATTCCATTTTTCAGGTGCCTCAAGTACTACTTCAAGAAGGCAAGGTCGTTCCACCTGGAATGAGGGATCTCCCGTCGGCTTGGCAACTAACTATCGGGTTGGCCGTTCCATATTTTCCCCTCTCTCATCCCGTTTGTGCCATCACATCTCTAAACACTGCGATTTGTATTCATGTACGATGTACTTTGCGGGGTTACGTCTAGTTGCTTTCCGATTACAAGTACACATGTCCATCACAATTAGTAGAAAAGTGTTATCTAACGTAGTTCCCCGATAAGAAAGGCGTTTTCTTGCCGAGTGGAGTCTCTCTGATTGTACAAGGATACCGCCATTCTCCGCCTTCTCCCTCTGATTATGCCCATGTTGCAGATAAAGATCCATTTCAGAATACCTGTTGATGATGAATAGAAATGCACCAAGTTAATTTTTTTAGCGCATTTCAAAAATAATTGTTCTAAACTACTGAAAAAAATCCTGTTTAATAATACAAGTTGCACACTAGCTGGTCTTAAACTTCACGAAATGGAAGGAGACGGTGGGTGCTCAGTCGCTCCTGAAAAGAAGAAGTCTCTTCTGCAAGCATCAAATGTAGCTCCCTTCCATCCTCGACCGATGGCAGGTAGCAAGTTTCCAAATTGGAATCGCAAACTGATGTGTGGCGCAGATCCAAATTTTGACTGCCCATCAAACAGCGAAACAATGCTCTCTGGTGCTCATTTTCGGTGGAAATGTGTAATCGAGGATGGAGAAATTCAGTTTACAGCTATTTACGGTCTCAAACGCAGTATAAATGCGCATGGGATAAGATGGGTGACGCGGCGGCCTCCCGCTTGCCCCCATTCTACAATGGGAATCTGCAGCACTCTATCCAGTCTTTCTGCCCCTTCTGTCCTTCTTCTCTACATACTTCTCCTTTCCCTACAGGTGTAGAGCTGGCAGTGAGAGCAGATCGAAGATTTTCAATCTCCCATCCACGCCATGAATGCACCACTCCGATGGACGGCGAAGGGGCGAATGGGAGATGGCGGATGGCGAAATAATATACTCGCCGCCACTCGGAAGAAAGGCCGCTGAGCCGGAACGGCACAGGACTAATTTCGAGACGATCCTGATGAAAGTGCATGAGCAGAAAGAAAAGGATGAGAAGCAAGAAAATGGGAACATATTCATCGACAGATCAACGACTCCCTCTGTACCAAAACGTCCAACTCTTGCAAGATGTCACGCTGCTCGCCTTGAAGCTTTTTTGGTGATGAAGTGAGTGAAAGTTCACAAGAAGGGTCAATATGAAATAGTCTTTTTCACGGTTCTCAGATAGCGAATATATACGTTGCATCTGCGCAAAAATTCGTAAAATACGAAGTAAAAATTTGGAAAAAAAATGTAGTGCGTCTGGTGCAGATTTTCACGCTGAGTCGAATGGCATGCTTGGATTTTTTTCGACCATTCCTCGAGGCTGTAGCTCTAAAAACTACAAAAATTACAAATTTCTGTAATTTTTCAAATTTGTCTCATTTTAAACCGAACGTACGATATCTGAACTGCGATCTGAGAATTCACGGATTTGGTGCAGTTTGCGAAAAGTCGCCCAGCTATGTGGTGTGCCGCACCAACCATCCGCAGTGAGTTCATTGCGCCAGTTTTTGCTTCTGCATTGTTTATTCTGTTGTTTTATCAACAATCTTTTATTTACAAATCGTTGCGCCGTTGGCTCTTCAGTATCCGCAGTAGAGAATGGACTCCGGGAATGCCATGACTCGCTCGTTATCGGGCTTAGGCGGAAACACCCGCCATTTTCATTTCCATTCAAATGTTTATTTTTATAATACGGGCTCAATTTGATTCAATTTTAAGCGAAATGCAACAAATGAAACTATAATTATTATTATATAAATTACGGTTCAAATGCTCATGGCTTTGAGTTGGAATGGGAAATGGAAAACTGCTTCAAATTGTTTGGCTTAGCTTCTCCGCATAATAATTTTGCCGCCACTCCATTATATATTTATTACTCGCTCTATTTTTCGTCAATTCGATAATTTAATATCGCTGCAGGGCGATTTCTCCGATGGACTCGTCGCGGGAGTCGATGGCGGCCTAGGTGTGCACGGGAGCGTTATGGGATAAGAGTCGGAGGGGCTGACGAGTGCGAGGTCAAACACGAGCCATTGCAGAGTACGACACATCGAGTGGCATCGTATCGCAGCGATTCCCCGACTCCGATTGGAACGACGTCGCATTCAGCAACAGCATTCAAGTGGTGAGAAAGGACACGAGCCAATTAAACCAAACGAGATGGCAGTAATTCTTTTCCGTGTTTATACATGGATATTCGAGCGGCGAAAGTGAAGTGAATTGCCTAAAAATATTGAAACTACAAGGCCTGGCTCGAAGTAGAAGTGTGAACAGATGCTTGCCAGATGTGTGACCTTGAGCCTGATGTTGCTTCAAGCAACAACTGGTGCGGAACTGCAGGTACGAAACATAAATGGAAAAACTGCAAATCCGTTTTTTTTGTTGCCCTGACAGTATGGTTCTCAAGTTTAATATAATAAATCTAGATTATGATAGAAAACGCAAGGGAATTTTTTTGCTGGAATATAATAAATTTTCGAATTGCAGACGCAGGAGGGATGCTCGGAGAGGAATGGATTCGAACAGGACATGGGGAGCACGTCGACGTTCTACAAGCCCAAGGTCTACGTCATCCTGTCGCGCCACGCATTCTTCCGCCTTTTCATGGAGAGAAATTCACATGGGAAAGATGATTGGACATGTGGTTGGCACATGAGAATTTGTTCAATATCGTGCCCTTTACAGATGAGCCTTCGGAAGATCCCTTCCCCTCCCCTCGAACAACTCCTCAGGTGGTGACTCTCCTCTCTGGCGGGGACCTCGTCAGTGGATCCCCCTACTCCTTCTCCCTCGACTCCGACCGATTCATCGTCAACGTCCCCAAGTACTCCTCCATCCCCATGAGCACCGGATCTGCCTCCATCCTCGCGCGATGCCTTGGTTTGTTCCACATACTCACAAAATATAACCCCGTCTTCCAGGCCTGCACAATCTTCTGCAAGTGATGCGAGCGGTGCTCGGCGACCAGAAGATCGTCTTCATCTCCTCCTACTGCAGAATGTTGACGTCGGCCGCGCACGCAGTCCATGCACTGATCTACCCGCTGGAATACGCGTATGTTTTAATTTAATACCCGCTGAATTTCAACTTATTAGTGCTTCTTCGAAATAAAAAATTAAAAACATAATTAAATAATTATTATACAGGTACACATGCGTGCCCGTTCTCCCGGAGCCGATGCAGGAGTACCTCGAGAGCCCGATTCCCTTCCTCATGGGAATCCTAGGAGGATGCGCCGACGGCATCGACAGGTACACTCCAAACCCAATCCTTCCGCTGAACCTCCCTTATCCCGACGTTTAACCAACCTCATTACAGGGAAGGAATCGTTGTGGTGGATCTCGACACGGGCGCGGTGGAAGTTCCAATGAGCATTCGACTCCCCGATCCCTTCAGCAGCAGACTCGTACACAGCCTCCAATCGGTAGGAATTATTTCTAAACGGCGTCTTAGTAAAGTATGTAGATTTTTATGCCCGACTCTTCCACTCAAAATTTATATTGGAAGTCTTCGCCCATAGATACAAAAAATATATACTACGAAATGTTTTCAGGTCCTCTTGCCCGAGCTCAAGCACATCGACACAGCGAGCCGGAAGCGCTTTTGGGACTGCTACGCAGTGTTCCGAGTAATTCGTAAGACGCAATATTCCAAAGGGCTGTCGTTGCGGGACCGCACTTTTAGAAAAGTTCCAGAAAATTCTATTTTGCGAAAGACTGTGCGAAAGACGAGACGCGAGGTCGATAAAGACACCGATCACACTGTTCCGGTTTTCGGGTTGGCAATTTGCCAAAAATAAAACTGCGTAGCAGCCCCTATACCCAAGTGCTGCCATTAATACACAGAGCGCGAAGCGACTTTTTTGGCCTGGCGAGGCATTGGTGAGGATACTTTTCATCGTCTCGGAATTGAATGATCTCTGCAGGATTCACAGCTTCGTGCGTGTTTCGTTCGCTTCTACGCCGACCTCATGGAAGGATATCGATGCGCCCTTCAACTCGTCCGTTTCTTCCCTTCCCCCCTCATCGCTTTCCATCGATCTGCTTACATGGGAATGAGGTTACTCTTTCTACTTTCTCCCTGGTTGAAATGTTATTATTTTTGTTCAGGGCCCTGAAGTGCGACGGGAACGTTTCCTTCCTCAAGTCCTTCTTCGACAATCACATGTTCCAACTCTTCATCAGCACTCGGGGACTACCGTATCGGACTTGCGACATCTTTGATACCGTAAGCCCTTTGCCTCTCTTCATAAATGATAGCCTTGTAGATTGTCCCCCCGTATGCCGCCGGATCAGAAGCACGTGACGGACAATCGAGTGAGGAAACTCACCACGCAGATTTACAACAATGTATGGAAATTCAAATCTGTCCTTCTCTAGGCGTCTGATTACTTAGCGCCAGAGCGAGATGATCTCGGCCACGCGACTCCGCTCCGTGTCGATGAAGGAGGAAGTGCCGAGGGAGGCTGCGCAGAATCTCGACGAGAAGAAGGCACATTAACCGAGCAACAGTATAATATCGAATATGAGGACAAATATTTACGAAAATTGAACACTCGAGAAGAGGAATATCAATTATGCGACTGATTGATTAATTTGTTTTTCTAAGATTGCGAGCTCGATCAAGTCTAATCTGGCCGCGCGACCAAGCCATTCGACACGCATTTTTCCACATATTTTCTTTCATTGTTACAGGCAAGAATCAACATCCAGAAAAAATTGCCCATTAACTTCCGAAGAGAATTATTTGCGCCTGTAGTGAGAATCAACTGCGTCAATAAATTCCCTTGGCGCACTTCATTATCTCACGCTAAACTGAATCTCCCTTTTTGGTCTTGCATTTCTAAAGCAAATAAAAGCGATTTTCAAGGACAAGTATGTATGTACCTGATGAAAAAGGAGACTGAAATCATTAATTATTCTCCTCAGGCGCTGGAGGAAAGCGTGGCAGCGATCTTCGAGAATCGGATAGCAGAAGCGAGAAGGACGATCCCCGCCATCGAATTCGCCCAGAGGACGCAGTCTGTACGAGTACGGTTGTGCGCCATTCTCGTCAAGAGTATGCACCCTGTGCATAAGTGCGTTTGATTTTAATAGTATAATTTATGTAACACATAGTTTTATTTATTTTTTTTCCTTTTTACAAACCTTTCCAGTCGAAGATAAATCGAGAAAGCGACTATTTGCAGTGCCACGCTGCACCCTCAACAGTTTGAACTCCTCGCCCGACTTATCAACGTGGCCCTGGAGCAGGAATCAGTGGAAGACGAGCATGGCATCGCCTACGCCTCCCTCCACTTCTCCTACGTCTACTGCAGAGTAACAAGTTTTCTGTCAACACCTCTAATTCTTCCCCATTGCAGAGTCTGACTCAGGGAGTGCAGCAGTACGCGCACACGTGCATCCAGGAGCACGCGGTGTGGGAGAACGAAAGGTGCCCACTTCATCCCTTCCTTCCTCAAACTACCACCTTTCAGGTTCTGGGAGACTGCCTTCTTCCACGACATCCACCGCCTCATGCGACACCAATACATGCCGAACACGCCGTCGACGATCGACGGCAGCGACCTCAACATCAAGGGCTTAATAATAATAATAAATATTATTATTATTAAGGGCCTTTACGATACATGGGAACTGATGGAGGAACCAACGGCAATGCAGCTCGCTGCTCGCAAACTGCAGGAGACGAAGAGCGAGGCGGATATGGAGAGGTAAACTATCTTATAAGGAGTTCTACAACATTTACTCTCAGACTGGCATCGGAAGAGGAGTCCATCGTGTTTGGACAGGCGAAGCACTTCATCAACCTCATGGTCATCCTGCGCATTCCCCTCAACACATCCAGACTGCAGAGGATAGAAAAGGAGAAGGAGCAGCGCAGCAAGATGAGACAGGTTCCATTCGCCTTTTGATCTCGGGGTTTCCTATCTTTGCAGGACTCTACCGACGACACTGACGCCGAGTCTGGCCCTGCGTCGAGAAGTGCAACGTGGACATGAGCGAGTCCGTCACGAAGTGGTTCACTCGAGTTATCGACAGGTTATCGACCTCCCTCCTCCTCCTTCAATCCTATCTTTGATCTCTGCAGGATCAGTTCGGCAGCCGGCATTCCTCCTCGAAGCGTTGATCAACTTACGAAGTTGATCGGCCCCTGCGTCGAGATGCACATCGACACGTTCGAGCAGGTGTACAGGGAAAGCAGCAAATTGCCACCGCCGCCCAAGGTTGGTCTTTGACCCCTACATCCTACTATTCTGCCCTCCAGATGGAAGTGGAACCACCGGAGCTGCTGCCCCACGAGGTCCACCTCGTGCCCACCCTCCGAGCATTCCTCATACCCGACGAGCGACCACACAGGAGTATGGCCCTTTACAGCTAGATAGCATGAAATTTTTATTTTCAGAACTGCAGTGCGAATCGATCTCAGGTCGTCTCCAGGCCGAAGGACTCCTCGCCCTCACCAACTATCGATTCATCTTCAAGGGACACCCTGCCAATCCGCTGGGTTCGCATTTCGATTGCAACAGCTGTAGAGACCCTCTTTCAGCGGCCGACGGGGTGGTTATCCGCGCCATTCCCGTGATGGCCGTGACGTCGTCTCGGAACTTCTCCTTCGTCAAGACCGGCAGCTGGCAGATTAGATCAGTTTTATTTCGTTTTTCGCCTTTTGCATTACGGTGTGTGGCTTGTGGATCCGTTTCCAGGACCCGCGACGCTGCGCACAAAGAAGAAGGAGAAGAAAATGAAGAGGAAGAAAACGAATAAGAAGAGGCGATCGAGAGGAATGATATCCGTCACAAGATACAGGTGTAGTGATTTTGCGGTTGCGGATGACAATATAAGGAAAAATCTTACTTGGTCACTTATTATGAACAGTTTTTGAAGACACTTTTTCCTGCACGATAGAAAGCCTGTGATAGCGAACAAACGAAATTTTATCTTCACAAATCAAAAGCACAAATCGAAAGTGAAAAATCTTATAACAACTCAAAAGCAACGAACATTTCAATGAGTCGGGCCTCCATTGGCAGCAAGAACTTTGATCATAGCCTTGTGGATGTGGTCAACGAGATTACGGCACAATTTTAGAGTCAATTGTTCATCCCAGTATCTCTTTATGGATTCCTTGAGGGAGTGGAGATTCGTAGGCTTGTATGTGTATTGCAAGTGATGCTTGAGATGGGCCCATACTAACTCCACAGGATTCAAGTCTGGCGATTCGGATGGCCATTTTCCGAGCTTGACCTCCCAGTTGGCTTGGCGACTGCGTGTGGAGCGAGACACAAGAAAAATTTTGTAAAGAATTATTGAATATTTTCAGACTGAATGGCGGCCTCAAAAGGGAGATGAGACCTGTCTGGATGAGCTCATAAGTAAAAGCCAAGCACTTGATACTTTAGAATGGCGTGGTTGAATGAAGGTTGGGCCTCCGTAAACGTCCCCTAGCTCATCACCTTCCACTGCAGGCATAGAGCTGGTGATGCTGGGATGTGATAACTGGTTGAAAATTGCAGCCTTCGCGTCATCTCGATGGTCAAAGTTCGAGGAGCCTTAAAACGCTTCTCGCATTTGACGAGCGATTGCATTCGGACACCGGATCAATGAAATCACCAAAGTGCGAAGGAGTGGAGACTGGGAGGGAGCTCTACAGGTGTGTGGCCTTGTAAATCATTGTAGCGGAGAAGCAGAATGAGCAGAATAAGTAAGCGATAACGAAAAGTATGAGGGTTGGGAAGGGGAAGGGAAGACGACAAGGAGGAGGAGATCACGTTCATCGGTTCCTTCAGAGCACTAGGTTCATCCAGAGATGAAACAACAATGAACAAGTGGACTGGAAGATGATAGCCACTCCCCTGAGATTTGCGTAAACTGAATCCCTCCTTTCTGTTTCCAGTTAACTCTCTTCCCTTGCAGAGGCAAGTGAGCCGACGAAGTCCGGTGACTGAGGAGCAAATTCCTGTCAACAATCGCTCCAATGTATTATCGGCGAACCAAACGCGTCTAAATTCGTGTTCCGTCCATCCTGTTCCCTCAAAAAATAGAGTTCTCGTCGTTTGACTGCTGGAGAGCATTTCGCGCCCTGGTGCGATGTGAAGACGAGTTTGGTTCACCGATAATAGTCCATCTCCCTGTCCTCCTCTATTCCTCGCTCAACTCAAAGATTCCCTAGTAGGCGGATCACTGGCAGTGTTCCAGCGGGAAGCCCAGATCCAGTCTCATCCATTCCAAGAGTGCTACCTACGAAGACCTTATTTATTTATTATTTATGAGGCGAGTTTTATGCATATGTAGCTCTTGTGACTATTTTCGTGCAGGCACCCTTCCTCCCCTGCCAATGCGCGAAGTTGACCTTCGCGCATTGGCAGGGGAGGCTGTGACGCGTGATCCCGAGTCCCGACCCAATCAATCTGTGTGCACTCGAAAGGAGACAGGCTGTGAGTGTGACCCCCACTCGCTACCCTCCCCATTGGCAGTGCCCAATGTCCATTCGGGGGGATGGTGTAGGGCCAATGCAAAATTTGCAGAAAACTAATTCACACAGTACCTATTTCACACAATAGCTTTAGAGAAAATGTGTCTTGTGTTGAATTTCGCGGCATTGTACACCGGTCGGGAACAATTAGGTCTCACGTGGAATTTCGCGTTATGGTATTGGCAATTTGCCAGAAAAACGCTCCGTGATTCAAGGAGGCTTCTTTCAACTCGTCAACAAATAACAATAGCTTATGAGTACATGTTATTTTTTTATTTTAAATAATGTTTGAGGGACTGTTCAGTGCAAAAGACAACGATGAATTGTTTTCAGAGGAGCATCAGCTCCGCTCGATCTCTTGGCAAGTGGGCATTCTTCAAGGATAAAACGGTTCGTTTAAAGCTTTAAACATGAGGTCCAGAGAGGGTGACATCACAAGGCTAGCCTTCGCAATAGTGTATTCATGTATTCATGGAATAGTGTATTCATGCGCTACAAAGAATTTTACTCGCTCAATGCTTAGTGAAACGAATCATTTATTTAAATTCTTGCAGTGCATATGGCATTTCTTCAAAAGTAACCGAGCAGCGACAAGGGCACGAGAGTCCTTCTGACAAGCCGTCTAGTGCCCCAATGGAGCCGGTGAACAAGTAACCAATGAGCAGTTGTATACTTATTTTTCTTTATAAATAGGAATCTCAACAAGCTTTTACCATGCGTCAACGCCGTCGAATTCGCCCTAGATTTTACAGGAAAATAACACTCTTGTTGTTAGTAACCGCTCGTTCAGATATGGGCTGATTGGAGTGGACTGCTTTTGGAAGAAGACGCAGATCGGGCTCGCTGAATCAGGGAGAAGCAGTATTTAGCATATGACGCGATGGTGAGAATTAACAATAAATAATTGAAAAATATATCCATTTTGTTAAGGGTGCAACGTAAATGGCCGCCGTAAATATCCGCTTCTTTTGATTGCCCGGAACAGTGAAGATGGAGCAGATCGTGGACAAGGGCATCGTACAGCAGGGGTATCTACTTGCTGTTCCGTCGAGGTAAGGTATTAATAATTTTAATTTATTCAAATAATTACGTTCAGGTTTAATCGTTTGTGGCGGATAAGAATACCCAAATATTCGAGACCGACCAGTGCGGCCATGACACGGAGGCTGCCGAACAGGCAGAAGGCAATTCTGAATGGCAGTCATGCTGCCGGAAGTCACTCTGTCTCTCCGTACCAGTGGTCGAAGATGGCGATTTGGACGACTGATTTCGAGAGGCTCCCGAAAAAGGTAAGAGGGTGGAAATCTGAGGATGAGTAGGGAGGAGCGAGGAGAAGATGGTTCTCAGCAGATCAGCTTCTTCATCGGCGCCAATATCAACGATTTTTGAGCCCGCTAACTCGACTCGTCGGTGTCTTTCGCATACAAATCGGTCCGCCGTCCCGGTCCCCTCACTCACCACGTCCATCTGTAGGCAGGGAACTTGAGAGAAGACGAACATGAAGACGCCTTTGACAAAGGTGAGGGAGCGGAAAGAATAGGAGAAGGGATGATGTTTATCCGCAGGTCTCGCGTCGTATCAAAGGTCAAAGTTCGAGGAGGCTTTGAACGCCTCTCTCGTCTGGCTGCCGATTTCGGACTCCTGACTAGCGACCATCACCAGACTTCGAGGGAGACCTGTAGGTGTGTGGCCTTGTCAATGATTGCGGCAAGATACAGAACGAGTAAAACATGTAAGCTGGTACGAAAGCATAAACACTGGGAAAGATGAATACGATAAGGAGGAGGAGAGCCAGTTGACTTTTCCTTTTAGGACACCGATTTCACCCATAGGTGACGCCAAACTACCATTCGGCATATGCAGAGCCAGAGGATGCAATGGACCAGTGGACTAGAACATGATAGCCGCCCCCGTCATCCGAGATTTGCTTCAAGTGATTCACTCCTTTCCGTTAATGGTTAACTCTCTTCTCCTGCAGATGCAAGTAAATCGACGAAGCCCGTTGCTCGGATTAGCGCCAGCTATCACGCCAAGGTAAACATCTTCCTGCCCTCCTCCCTTGCTCTATTCACCCTCCCTACTCAACCTTCCCTTGTAGGCGGAGTACTTGTGGTGTTCCAGTGGATGCCGAGCAGATCCAGTCTCATCCATTCCAAGAATGTTACTCTCCGAATGGCCGCGACGGGGTCGATGATGAAGATTCAGGAGCTCGTCACGACGAAACAACAGCATCGCCGCCTATGGATTGATGGTCGCTGAGCCAGAACGAAACAGGACCGAGATCGATACCCCGCAGAAGGTATGGGAACAGAAAGAAGACAATGCGAAGTGAACAGTGAGGGGAAAAAGCAAATAATTCTTGAATCTTTGAGTTTGAATGCGGTCACAAATCTTGGATAATGAGCAAAAAAGAAGAGCGAAGTACTGTAGTCTCATTCCTCTCCAGATCCCTGTTGAGCTCAGATCCATAACTACGAGGACTGCTCCGTTGCCGACATTCTCGTCATACGAGTCTCTCATCTCTCCACGCCATCCTCGCCCTCCATTCACTTTCCTTTCCTGCAATGGCAAGTATCTAGAGAAGCATTATTGTTAGCCCAAATGATCGCTTCATTGCAATTGGTTGAGTAGCAGTGGCACGATTTTCAGTGGGAGTCCTCGCAGATCCTCTCGAAGACCACTCCTCGAGTGCCCCCTATATGAAGATCTGACGATGGAGATTGTGCGAACCGGGAAATCACGGCCATTCGGTCGATGGCCGCAGAGATACACACATATACTGTAGCCCTTCTGAAGGTATCGCTCTTGTAATTCCACTTGATCACAGTTTCTCCTCTCCAGATCCCTGTTGGAGCTCCGATCCATAACAACGAGGAGATGAATACCCCGATGCCGAGATTCTCGTCACGCTAGTCTCTCTTCTCTCCACGCCATTCTCGCCCTCCATTCACTTCCCTTCCTGCAATGGCAAGGATCTAGAGAAGCCTTATTGTTAGCCCAAATGATCGCTCCACTGTAATTGGTTGGGAAGCAATGGCACGATTTGCAGCGGGACTACACGCAGATCCTCTCGAAGACCACTCCTCGAGTGCCCCCTATATGAAGATCTGACGGTAGTGATTGTGCGAACCGGAAAATAACGGCCATTCGGTCGATGGCCGCAGAGATGCACGCATGTACTGTCGCCCTTCGCAAGGTATCGCTCTTGTAATTCCACTTGATCATAGTTTCACCTCTCCAGATCCCTGTTGGAGCTCCGATCTATAACAACGAGGAGATGAATGCCCCGATGCCGAGATTCTCGTCACGCTAGTCTCTCTTCTCTCCACGCCATCCTCGCCCTCCATTACGTCAAATCTGTCCGACAAGTTGATTTACTTGTTTGAAGAAGGGGCTGTATTCGTTCGTTGTCCGCTTGTCAGACTAATTAATATTCATTTCATACAGGGGATTCATAGTGTCTATTTGGTTCCGGAGTTAAGTAACTGCGCTGGCGTGTTCGGGAGTATGGAATGAATCGTGTTGTTTGGTTCGCATGCGACTTCTACGCAACACTCTTTTGAATATTTTTGTGCATGCGAGAGGGCGCTTATTTGCTTACTATGTGCGAAGATGACCCTGGATAGTCGAGCCGCTCCCGGGTCGCGATCCCCACAATCAATATGCAGTCAAGGGACAGGCTGTGCCCCCTGTCCAATTGGCAATGCCTAATGTTCATTGCGGAGGGAACGATGTATCCATGCCGTCACTAGGTGAACGGTGTGTTGGGACAAAGCGAATACTCAAGAAAAGTAATTCACATAGTCCAGTTTTAGAGAAAATGCGCTTTATTTAGAATTTCGCGCGCGGTATTGTTCAGTCGGAAGCAATTCGGTCTCATACAGAAATTCTTCCTACGGTGTTGGCACTGTGCCAAGAAGCGCTCCGTGAATCAAGGAGGATCTTTTCAACTCGTCAACAAATAACCATAGCGTGCGAGTATATGTTATTTTTTTATTTTAAATAATGTTTAATGGACTGTTCAGTGAACAAGATAATGATGAATTCTTTTCAGAGGAAAATCGGCTGCGCTCGATCTCATGGCAACTGGGCAGACTTCAAGGCTAAAAAGGTTTGTTTGAAGTTTAAAACATGAGTTAGGTTCAAAGAGTTTACATATTCACATCGCTAGGCTAGCCTTTGGGAATAGTGTTACTCATGTGCACTACAAAGAATGGAACGCGCTCAATGATTTCATTAATTACGTCCCTTATTGTAATGAGTCATTCATTTTATTCCTTGCAGTACACATGGCGTTTCTTCAAATATGGAGCCGAGCAGCGGGCACGAGAGTTCTACTGACCCCGATGTATCGAACAAGTAACCAGTGAGCCGTTGCATACTTATTCTTTCTTTGTAAATAGGAGTCCCAACGAACTTTTACCATGGCGTCAACGCCGTCGAATGCACCACACATTTTACTGGAAAAATAACATTCTTATTGTTAGTAACCTCTCGTTCAGATATGGACTGATTGGAGTAGACTGCTTTTGGAAGAGGACGCAGATCAAGCTCGCTGGATCATGGAGAAGCAGTATTTAGCAAAAAAACGCAATGGTGAGAATTAACAATAACAATAAATAATTGACAATAAATAATTAACAATAAATAATTGAAAAAAATATCTAGTTTGTTAAGGGTGAAACGTAAATGGCCGTCGTAAATATCCGCTGCTTTTGAATGCCCGGAACAGTGAAGAAGAAGTAGATCGTGGACAAGGGCATCGTACAGCAGGGGTATCTACTGCTGTTCCGCCGAGGTAAAGTCATAATAAATAATAATTAATACTTAATAATTACGCACAGATTTAATCTTTCGTGGCGAATAAGAATACCCGAGTATTCGAGAGCCAGCAGTGCTGCCATGACACGGAGGCCACCAGAAGCTGCTGACGAGGAAGAAGGCAGTTCTGCACTCATGCAGCCGGCAGTTACTCTTCCTCTCCGTACCCTAGGCCATCGTATCTCTCTGCAGGCAGAAACATACAAGTCGATCCACCGTCCCGGCCCCCTCACTCGCCACGTCCCACTGCAGGCAGGGAACTTGAGAGAAGACCGAAATGAAGACGCAGTTGACAAAGGTGAGGGAGCGGAATGAAGAGGAGAGGGGGATTTTTATCCGCAGGTCTTCAACTCCCCCTTCGCGTCGTATCGAAGGGCAAAGTTCGAGGAGGCTTTGAACGCCTCCCGCATCTGGCTGCCGATTTCGGACTGCTGATTAACGACGATCGCTAGACTGCGAGGGAGTGATGACTGCAAGGGAGACCTATAGGTGCGTGGCCTTGTCAATGATATTATCAAGAGCCCAAGCAATTCTACTTTTCCGTTCCGCGACACTGTGTTTATCTCATAGTCCCCTTCTGTATCTCCGGAACGAAATGATCTACGACGCTGAAATTGTGTGTGCTATTTGGACCTGGATTCCAACCGAACCCTACAAAATTAGAGTATCAAACTCATTGAGGACGCAGAGATACAGGAATCTGACATTTTTCCTCACGATCGATAAGTCAGAATTGCTTGGGCGCTTGACAATAGAGAGATACAGAACGAGTAAAACATGTAAGCTGGTACGAAAATTATGAGCCCTGGGAAAGAGGAATACGAGAAGAAGGAGGAGAGCACGTTGACCATTCCTTTTAGGACACCGAGTTCACCCAGAGAAGACGCCAACTACCATTCATCATATGCAGAGCTAGTAGGATGCAATGAACCAGTGGACTAAAAGATGATAGCCGCTCTCCGTGATTTGCTTCAAGTGAATCTCTCCTTTCCGTTTCTGGTTTACTCTCTTCCCATGCAGATGCAAGTAAATCGACGAAGCCCGTTGCTCGTGGATCAGATTTGCGCCTGCTGTCAAGGTAAACTTTCTCCACATCCTCCTCCCTTCCTCCCATTCACCTTCCCTACTCAACACTTCCCTTGCAGGCGGAGTACTGGAGTCACGACGAAACAAGAGCATCGCCGCCACTTAATAGATGGTCGCTAACCCAGAACGAAACAGGACCGAGATCGAGACCCCGCAGTAGGTGAGGGAGCAAAAAGAAGACAATGCGAAGTGAACAGTGACTGGAAGAAGCAAATAGTTCTTGAATCTTTGAGTTTGAATGGCAGAGAAGCGGTCACAAATCTAGGATAATGGACAAAGTACAGTAGTCTCATTCCGCATGCTCACAGTTTCTCTTCTCCAGATCCATGTTTGTGCTCCGATCCATAACGACGAGGAGATGATTCACGTTTTCTTGAGAAGCAGTCGAACGCTTTGCAGCAGGAGGCTACGCAGATGCTCTCCACGACCACTCCTCGAGTGCCACCTGTGTGGAGATTCGACGGTGAAGATTATGGAAGCGCCCGTGAAGACGGGGAATCACAACGAATGGGAATATGGCTGCAGTACTACAATGTTCCGTCACCCTTCTCAAGGTATCACACTTGTAAGGATCAATATGAAGACTATTCTCAGGAAAAAATAGAGAGCGGAGTGGAGAGGAAGAGCGGATGGAGAGCTTCTTCGCTGATGTTCGACTCCCTCGGAGTTCACAGCCACGCCACTAAAGCATTTCACGTTGGTGAGTAGTAAAGGACATCTGATTGCGGTGTAAGAAAAATAGTACTTTCATTATGACCAAAACGGATTATTAATTAGAGAATCCCAATGAATGTCAAATTCAGTGTTCCAGTTTCAGTCTTCCTATCATGGCAATCGATACGAGAGGATCCATTGCTCAATACGCTCTCAACATGAAGTTTGAAGCGAATTTCTACTTTAATTGAATGAAAAGAACTAAATAACGTCGTCCTCTTTTATAAAATAAACTGCACACTAGCTGGTCTTGAACAGAATTTCGCGACAGGAGGCTACGCAGGTCCTCTTCACGACCACTCCTTGAGTGCCACCTGTGTGGAGATTCGACGGTGGAGATTATGGAAGCGCCTGCGAAGAGGGGGGAATCACAACCAATGGGAATAGGGCAGCAGTACCACAATGTTCCGTCGCCTTTCGCAAGGTATCACACTTGTAAGGATCAATATCAAGACTCTTCTCAGAAAAAAATAGAGAGCGAAGTGGAGAGGAAGAGTGGGCTGAGAGCTTCTTCGCTGATCTTCGACTCCCTCGGTATTCACAGCCACGCCGCCGAAGCCTTCGTGGTGGGTGAGTAGTAAAGGACATTTTGATAGTGGTGGTGTAAGAGAAGTTACTTGCCATAAGAAAAGAATCATCATCCGCAAATCAAAACGTATTCCAATTTCAGTATTCCAGTAGGCTGTAAAAAGCATAGTATCCCTTGGCACATAAAAATAATTTGGGACATCACTGATCCGCTGCTCCCTCCCTCGAACTGAGGGTGGGTCAAAGGCAACGGGTGGCGTGAGATCGCGAGAGAGGCGGCGAATGACCTTGAGAGCTCAAGGAACATTGCATGTAAGAGGAGATAATTGGGAGACAGCCTCCTTCCATCCATCATGGCGACGTTTTCCAGCCAGTCTAATCTATTTTCAATTACACAATATTAGATCTCAGGGGATAGCCGAAATGATCGAAGATTACACTGTCATATTTAGGGGGGAACCCCTAATTACATTATGTAATCGAGGAAACATTTATGAAGAGTGCATGAACCAGCATACGTCACATCCTTTGAACATCTCGAATTCCTAGACATAAACCGGTAGCAATAAAGCGGCGCTCCTCTTTCAGCCATATAACCAAAATAGGCGAGTCGGGCAGCCAGTAGAGGAGGTGGAAGGAGAGGGATAGAGAAGTACTCGCGAGCGATGTATCGACAAGAGAGAGACAGGGAGAGGCGAGCCGCCAATCGGCTCGTCTCCCCATCTTCATTGCCACCCACCGGTTTCCTATGAAGTTCCATGCGTTCGCGCTACTCGGACTAATTGCCGCTGCTCGCAGGGATGGCGTTTTTCAAGGAGGTATCTTTACAATCGGCTCGTCTCCATATTTTAATAATTTATCACGGTGTGAAATTAACATCTAAGATTTTCGATTGAGAAAGAACAAAGATATTCGCGAAATAGTGCGTGTACACGCTCTCGAAATGGTACGCAATGGGGTGAGCGCGCTCAAATCAAAACCAGAGTCAATTCAGAGTGTAATCAGAACACTAAAAGGCCCCAGCTACCTCCATAATATAGTTGTTCGTCCGGCGGTCTCTTAAAATATTTAATTCAAAGCTTAAAAAATATACACACCAACGGAGAATCGGTTGCAGACAAGGACAATCCCTGCCGTGTGGAGGAGTTTTACACGTTGGAGGACCTCAAGTACGAGCGCATCGTCGGCGGCAACAGCAGCCAGTGTCCGGACACGCTCTTCAACCACTTCATTCGGGTAGGGAGTGTAAGAACAAGAAGAGTTCGAATGATCTGATCTTTCCTGGTCAGTATAGTCAAATATGCTAAGCAACGATTGTTTTGCTTTATTATTGATAGCGGTGGAAAGAGGCACGAAGTCTCAGTCAGCAATGAATTCTGTCGTCACATTCGCTGATTTTTATCGGGAACATCGAAAGGCGATGATTGGCATGATAGCTCAATCATTGCTTTCAACAACAATCAATCAGTCTAGATCGAAATAAAGCATCGGATGAACGCCGATGATTTTATTAGGTAACCGCGTTTCCGCAGTTCGCTGTGTCGCCCAGGCTGGTAAGAATTTGTCCAGTCGCTCAAGAATAGAAGTTCTTTCCGAGCAGAAAGTGAATTGGGGCGGGAGAGTGCACTTCAACTGCTCGTGTATTGCGCGCAAAGTGTAGCCAATTTGCTTTCATGACGTGACTACTGAAAACAACGCTTCCGGAAGCTATTATAGCAGTTTCATAGTTCCTTGCAAGATCGTTATGGCTAAGATCAGAACATTTCTCAATTGTCTGACTAGTGAACATAGCGATCAACAACGTTTGAAAGGAGATAGGACAGTGCGACTTTACGCGCTGAATCAGAGTCGTTTCCATAGAATAATATTTCTTCTACAGACGGAGCAGGCCAATGGCGAGGCACTCTCCTTCGCCATCAACATGCAGTACGAACAAATGCTGAGGCACGATTGCAGGTAAACACATTCATGAGGGCATGGGGTTCAAATACATCTGCGAACTTTTGGTCTCGCTGTACTTTGAGCAAGATGGACACATCATCTGCTCTAGATAGCCATTACGAAAGACGCCGTATTCTCTCTCAGAGCGAACATCATTTGACTTTAGTCACCTGGGCAATTATTCAACGACTTCCGAATTGTGCTATTCAGGATAGAAGTTGACGAGTACTGGATCGACGAAAAGGGCAAGGAACAACGTCTGTGGAAGGGACTGTGAGTTTTTGTTCAGATGCGTCATTTCGCTTTGAATATTCTAAACGAGAACGTTTAACGAACGAGCGACTGCCCCCCTTTTCCCCTGTATAGGAAGCGATTGGGAACATTTGCATGCATAATGAATGCAAGTCGTGTTCAAGGGCGATTATTCTTCGCAGAGAACTGCTCGGTGTCGGAGACAGGATAGGCTATTGATATACACGTCCGCAACAAATCACACGGAGAACGGAGTTTTTCTATGACATCGGGATATGTAGGAGAGACAGGGAACATCCTATGAATCCTAGACAGATGCATTAGCACTAAGCGGCATAGTCTAGGGCCAGGGAAGAAGAGAAACGGAGATCTCTGTTTACAAACTGAAAACCCGTCTTTACAGCATGAACCCCTGCGACGAGGCCCTCACTTCCAACCGTACGGGTCTCATCGTTCACGCCTACTGCAGGAAATACGACAACGAGATGAATGCTTGGTTGGGGAGCATCGGGATAGCCTGTATGTCGCAATCTTTGAAGAATTAATCGAATTAGAAGCAGTCGGATTGTAACTAACAATAGGCACGGCACGAAACCGCGCAGCACGTAACTGTCTATGTCACACCACGTCTACAATCTATTTAATTTCCAGCCAAAGTCCGTCCCTGCATCCACGACGAGTTCCCCGAGGAAGACGTCGTCCCCCCATTCCTACGAGACCGATCATGTCCATTCCCATTCGTGACGGTCAGCCAATCAGTGACATTTCAACCAGCATGCTCTCTTCAGATCAAGAACGGCAGCAGCGTCGTTATTGAGCGGGCTTCGCTGTCCAAGCATTGTGGTGTACTCATAGCAGCAAAAGGTATCTCCATTGGTTTAGCAAAATAAAAGGACATTTAGAATATGATTTAGCACAAAATGATGAGCCTCGGAAATTTTCATAACGAATGGGCGACTCCTGCAGATCCGTCGTTATTTCTGCGCCTGGATTCCATCAATGACACAGCGTCGAAAACGGATCGGCACCTGCGCCTCGTTGGCCTCGACGCAGGCGACAAGTACGAACTGCCGCAATTCGTCGTCGATGAGGGACTCATCTATCACATCGAGTCCGAGTGCGTCTTTTATTACACTATCGAAGGGCCCGAGAAAATGTCGCATTTCGCAAAGTCGCAAAGAGAAACAGTGGCGTACATTTCATTGGAATCCCGCTCATGCATACGCCTCGTTGTCGTGGGAAATAAAGAGGGAGAATTCTCCTTTACTCTCGCATAATATATGCCGCACACGAGAATCTAAATGTGAACTTATTCGGTAAAGTGGAGTAACAACTCCCAAGGTACTCCGTTACGTCGTTCATGGTTCAGTGGTCGGATCAAGGCGTACAATCGACGTCTCGTCGAGGTCTTCCCCGTGCACTGGATGATGATTCATGCCTTCCCCTCTACGCTCCAGTCGTCCCTCGTCAACGTCCAGTTCTCTGCCGTTCCAAACAGTAAGCAACGAATTCGGAAAGATTTAGTTTCCTGCTTATTGTCAGCGTGCAAATGTATGGAGGACGAGCTAAAGTTTACAAATGCCAGTGAAGAGAAGATGTACTTTTCGCCCGGACACCACGACAAGAAGTTGCGATGCCACATCGTGAGTATATATCTGACGTTTTCTAGTATCGTAGTCGCAACGGAATTTTATTGGCGGAAAACGTACATCGGCTTTCTTCCAGCAGGACAACCAGTTTTCAGACCGAATGCTCCTTCAATGTCTCCATGGCGAAAGAACTCGAAGATAACTACCGAATCGAGGTTCAAATTTGTGCTTTCTTTGCTGGCATTCAAAGACTTTCGACTTCAGATCGGACAAAGCTTTGCGTACGGCGAGGTAACGATATACGACGAAAACTGCAACTCTTTTCTGTAAGTAAGCGGAGAAACGCAAAAAAAGTTACCTGGCTTGCCTCAATGTCTCTGTAATCCCGATGGTTACCATTTATTTTTCTCAAAGCTTTAAGTCTGCGCGCATTGTCTGTCTTTCCTAATATCTAATATCATTAATTCAAAATGGACATCATTCAGGACAGACCTTGCATACCCCTTGTACTCGCCGCGTTCGTATCTGAAGGTGAAGCTTCATCCCGGCGAATCCGGATACCCCGACTACAACATTACTCTCCGGCTGGTTGAGAAAAAGCCAGGTGCCTTGCATCGTCCAGATCTAATGAACGATGTTTATAGAATGCGAATGTCCTTCCCTCGATGGCACCCAGCTTGAACTAGTCTTTCCGGCTCATTGTGGGCCGATCGACTGCCTTTGGAGTTTACCAATGTACCCAGCTCCTTTGTACATTGATGACAACAACTTCAAGGCACTCTCGAACCGAATTCTACGAGGTGAATACAACTGTGACCGACGAGTCTAGCTGGTGGCTCTACATCATGGACAATCGCAGCCCGCTCGAGCCAGTGTATGAACTTTCTATGATAATTACATACATTCTTAGCACATCAGCAAATTTAAGTGTGAGGGGAGTATCTATGGCCAGCAGGGTTGGATGCATCATAGTGGATTGTTTTTATGATTCCTGAATAAGATAGTGAGATATCTTCGAAACCTTTCTGCCCTTCAGAAAGATCATCGGCACGGAGAAGACCCATCCCGTGCCTGCAGACAAGCTCAAAGGCAACATGACTATTTGGTACCACCGCAAGGCGTGAGTGATATCCCCGAAATATTTGATGTACTTTTCTTCTAGCGAACACGGCAGTGACTTCAACGCTACCATCCGCATTCACACCACGGAACTCGATGGTATTGTTTCCTAGGGCGGGTTTAGATGCTTCTCAGATTGCAGGTATCCTAGCAATAAGTGGTAGTGCAATAAGAACGATTAAATACATTACTGTGTTTATAGAACGCAAGTTTATTAAACAGTAAAACAACAAAACGATTGAATCCAAAATGTATCTGTGAACGGCAGTGCATACTGATACAATCCTTTGCAGGTTCTCCGGAAGCTGAAGCCCAGAAGCGCTCGCGCGACACGATGATTGCATGGGGAATCGGCGTTGTCGTGGCTGCAGCGGCTGTCCTTTTTCTTTCCGGGTGCGTTTCTATCGCCTACAATCGAGTGCCTCCTTGAAGGCCAAAGTAGAGGAACATTGATAGATATTTGCTGTAGAAGATAAAGATGTGTTGTCTCAATGCATGAAGATAAAGTTCAAATTTTATTTCAGATATCTACGGCGTAGTTACCACCGGAAAGCAATGGCAGTGCGATACAGCGGTGCTCATAAGTGAGTTTTCACTTTAATTTTGTGATCGAAAAGTGTGTCACAATATCCCAACGAACAAGCATTTGCGGTTCGCATTCGATATAAATAAGGAAATTGATAATGTTGCAGTGGGTTCGACAACTACGCCGCCGACAATGTTCATATCTTCCTCGACGAGATGGAGCGCTAACTGCAATCTTGCAATAATTAATAATTATAATAATTATGAAATATTAGGTTGATCGGTAAGTAACGGTACATAGTGTTTGGAATTTTATTTCTCTGATCCCTGATGGATCCAGGGCTCATGCGCGTGGGGTTAGCATGGGGTGTGAATGCCAAGCATACGCCCTTTGCGGCTACTCAGTTGTGAGA
>JACMIG010000805.1:8364-26289 GCA_014805385.1 Levipalatum texanum
TATAATATACAAATAGACACCCCCGCCCCCCCCCCCCCAAAAGTAAATCGAGAATCATCTAAGAGCCGATCCTTTGTTCCACAACAAAGCGCAGAATTCGTTGCTTGCGCTAGTACTACACATGAAGCTTCATCTTGACATGACGGCTTCATTTCTTTTTTTTTGAGGTCCTAAAGAAAAAAAAATCACTGCAAATATCGTGAGCAACCATTTCTACTAATTGCGATGCGTTGATCCGCCTGGTTGCCAATAAATGAATATCAAGGACGCCATTTCGATAAAAAGTGACCTTTCGTCAACATTTCGGCATTTCATCTAGCCTAGACTTCACACCTCAAACAGGAACCTGCACGCGAGAATTTCCTGCACAATCTAATGTAAGAATCTTATTCTCTGATTACGCTAGTGCATGAAACGCAATTTTGACATGACACTCTCATTTCTTATTTTCTCGCCGCCAAAAAGACTATCACAGCAAACATCGCGTGGAACAATTACCGCAGATACGAAGCATCGATTCACCTGGTCATTGTAAATCGAGAATCATTTCTTTTTCGGCTTCAAGAAAAGACAGCATAGCAAAAATCACAGGAATGGCGAAGCGTCTATTCACTTGGTTTCCATTGTCGGTCCGAGCATAAAACGAGCGCCATTTCACGATATCCTATTTTTTTGTTTTTTCGACCCTGGATTCCTGTGTCAGTAAAAATCGCAAGCAATCATTTCCACAAATAGCGAAGCGTTGATTCCCCTCATACCATGACTGATCTGGCAATCACTTCCCGTAAAATCGGAACGTCGAATCCTTGCGCTGCACCACCAGCCAAGACTCACAATGAAATGGCTATTATTTGTTTCACCCCATGTTTTACCAAGATCACAGAAGATGTCAAGAACAACAATTTCCAATAAGAGCGAAGCACTGAATCGCCTGGTCCTCTTCCTTCCATACCTTGAATACGCTGTTGAGCGGGAACTTCTCCTCTCCGGGAATCGGCAGTTGCTGGCTGAGGGCGAGGGCAGCGAGGTCCTTCTGTGCCGCCATCTTGTTTGCACTCTGAAAAAGAGATAAATATTATTATTTTTGCATTCGATAAAAGCATCCGGTAAAGTTTAGAGGTAAAAGTTTACTAGTTAGCACGGCATTTTCATGAACACTTTTATAGCTCATTCAATCCCGTTAGATTGCCGTTGCAACTGGTTATTTTATAATCAGTACTCATTCTACCAACAATACATCTGCGACGCAGAGTCATAATTACTATGCTGCAAATGAAATACCTATTCAATCATGTTAGATTGCCGAAGGAATCCCTCTATTTATATTCAGTGTTTACTCTAAAAAGCAAATTTTCCTCATCGAATTACTTCTGATCCATAATTCAGCAAATAAAGAGACCGTTGTACAATTGTAGGCTTCAATTTGCAGAACAGGAAAACTGGCGTTACATGCGTGCATCAATTGGAAAAATATGTCATTGCTCATAATGGTTTGTCGCCTGTTGATCGCCAATTGATTGATGAATGTCAATCAGAAAGACACACCCTCTGCAGCTTGCGCAGGCACTCCGTGATGTAGAACGTCAGGTAGATGAGCGTGCGATCGGAAGGGCCCTGTTATGATTTAGCTTTATAAACGCTAGTTTGAATCTCCTGCTAATTTCAGTACTAATAATATCACCGAAAGACTGGCGCACAAACTGACAACGCATCATTTTTCTCATAATAAGACCCCTTCGAAATGAACGTAAGGTTCCAGTCCACTCTCCAAAGAATACCTTGATGTCGAACTCGCGGAAGAAGATGTTGGGCTTGAAGTAGTTGAGGGCCTCGTCGATGATGTCCTCATCGTCGATCCCTGTTAAAATTATAACTTTCTCTGGCAAACAAATGTTTATCGAAAGAGATTTTAAAAGCAAAGTTGTCATTATTGCACGGCGTGAGGATATGGAATTCAAGCTGGCTAAAACATGGCATTTATGTCCCTCAATCTTTCCCCGATAATTATTTGTCTATCCCCCATGACAGAGAAAAGATGTAATGATTTCACAATGCTTGCAGATCGAAATAAAGCAGGCCAAGAGCACACGATTTAGCGCGGAGCCATTACGCGAATATCTCTGGTATATCAATCCCTCTCTCTCCACTCACTTTCCATTCCCCTGATAAAAATATGTTATTATTTTAAGTATATCGTCGTGACATTCCAGCAGGCTAAAGCATCAAACATTTAGCGCGATCCTAGTACGTGAATCACCCTGGAACATCTCATCTCTCCCTCCACTCAATTTAATTCCTGATGATAGAGAGAATATTTCACTATTTCAAGAAAAATCGCTGCTAGAGTCCAGCGGGATAAACTGCCTGGATTCAACCGCATGCCGTTACATGAATCACCCTTGTAAATACCTTCTCGCTGTCTCTCCGCTCACTTTCCTTCCCCGATGAGTCATCCGAATAGTCGGCCCAATAAATTTCATTTATTATTTTATTCGAGTGTCCAATTAAAACCAGGTTGTTCGCAGTCACACTGCATAAGATATCCTGCTGCATACAGAGCTCAGCGCAATTCCTCGCGTGCTTTCGCCAAATAAAATAAATAAAAATAATAGAACTCACTCGGCGCAGGTCCCTTGAAGTTGGTGCGTAGCGGCATCAGTCCCATGTTGCCCGTCATATGCGGCGATTCCAGCTTGGAGTGATACGCCTAGAACAATCATAGTATTTTTTAAAATAAATTTTCAAAACTAAATTTCGCAACTCCTCTCAGACTCACCTCATTGCTCTTTTCCAGCCCGAAAATGGACATGTTTGTGAGCAAGTAGTTGATAAACGAGATCGAGGGTGAATTGATTGACTGTGTTTCCGAGTCGGTGATAGGGAGAGGCTAGGGGGAGGGGGGAAGGAGGGTGAAGACAGGCGGAGGGGGCATGAGTCATTCCCGTAAGGGAATTGGCCACCCTGTCAACATGTTGTCTCTGACAGCCTCCTCTCTCTCACATCGCTCTTATCTCGCGTCTTCGAGACACCACGCGGAAACCAGGAGAACCGGGGCAGTTTGAAATCGAATAATCTAAAAATCTAAAATTAGTCGACTCACCGGCATGGTGTCTCCTCGCTCGGCACGCTCTCTCGCCGCCTTCTGAAATAAGGAGGGAGATTCAAATTTCAATATCATGCGAATGATAATGGGGGCAGATATCAATTGCGATGGAATCAACGCGTTTTTCGGTATCAATTCGAAATCGGTGCTCGGGGAGTTAGAATCTTTATCATAATCAAACCAATTTCACTATTCACTATGTACACGGTACACCTTCATAAAACATTGTTGTACAAAAAAGGTAACAACGGGAATGCTGAACAAGTCGAGTTTTTGATAAAAAGAGGGCAACAAACCGGCATTCCTGCAAAACTTTGAGTCCAAAATTAGCTACTCGTGGACAACAAGAGTGGAGTCATGAAGTAAGTAAGTAAGTAATCACTACTTACAAAAAGCTACTGGCTCTCCGATCGTATTCTGAAACAATTAGTGATTAACTATCGATCGTCTAGGTACAGTTGCCATTTTCGGCCTCTCCTCCAGCGGGCGGTCGATCGCCTTCCCTCGCCTCTTTCCTCAGCCGCCGCTTCTCTTCGATCCCATCGATCTGCTCGACGTACGATGCCTTCGTACACGCGATGTAGTCCATCGGCGTGATCGACAGCACGGTTACCCATCTGGAAAGTGGCGAGAGAATAATCTGCGCCAGCAACCGACACGAGAAATGTGCAGGAAAAATCACACAAATTTTCATCGACAGTAATTGACACTGCCTGACAATCAGGGGAAAAAAGAGAAAAGACGTACCTCTCCAGCGACTTGAAATCTTCCGCGGAAAAGACGTAGTTCTTCCCGGTGCTGCAATTAGCCATTTATTGGAATCGTTAAACACATTATTTATCCTCATCAAGGATCGATAATTAAAAACAACTACTTACGCTCGAAATCGCATCTCGAAGATGAACTCCTTGCCGTACGCATTGTCGTCTCCGAGCTGGAAATATGATTTGATTGTGGGAAATCGCTTGCTACGAAAGTACTATAGCATATTCAAATTTTGGGGGTGTGTAGAATCTGTGATACGCGAGTTTCCCCTGGCTGGAGAGTTGTCGAGCAAATCAATATGTGGTCTCTTTTAGGAATGGAAAAGAAATAAGCCCCCCGATAATACTCTCCGAGCTGGAAGCAAATGTTTAGAATTCGTCGGAACTATCAGGTCCATTACAATGTATTCTAATTGCAAATCATATAACGTTAGTCTTACGAGGAATTCCCTGGTTCAATGTATTCGGGGGAAAAATTAAATAGCTGCCCCCCACTGTTCTATTTTGAGGAAAGGAAAAGAAGTCAGTATTACCTGAACACTGCAGTCTTCAACGATGAGAACGGAGATGGGCAGCGAGGCGGGGCCTGCAGAAATTGTCCTGATTTTGTTCAATGTTCCGACTATTCGACCGATCGCAAACTGAACCTCGATAATTCTGGACACAAATACCTTGATCACGGTCGAAGAGGAAGAGTAGATTGGCCTTCAGGACGGCCTGGACGTTGCGCCACCGGAATTCCTAAAAGAAATATTATTAGTCGATCGATATTTGCGTTAATATATCCGACAGGCCCTCGGGATCTCCCAAAGTCAATGCAGTAATGTGTCGGTCAAAGAATGGCCACATCAGATGACCTGTCACCTGGTCTCCCTCTCAAACGACATCTCATATCTCTTACACACCCAGTCGTGATTTTCCGTCTTCCCTACTCTCAGCGCTTCCCCTCATAATTCTCGAAGATTTCACCGACACAGATTTTTATCAGCGATTCTCCGAAGTGCCCTGAGCGTTTGACCCCGAGCACTTTGGCGAGATTCTTAGATACGACTTATCTTCCTGCTGTCTAAGTCTCTTCAAACTCAATGATCTCCTCCGGGTCTTTCGCCTGCGTCTGCCCGTTTTACACGGTGAAGAAAACGAGGAGGCCCCCGTGACAGCCGGCACAATATCATCACGGCGCCCTTTGACCACTTGCTATCTTATCAAACTGACTCCATGCCTGTCTGACTACGAGTGACCAGTTCCTTACCGTCCTGCCATACCGATCACCTTTTATATTTGATGAAAGTTTCATTATTTCTTATTATATTAGTCTACGCCCCCTCCCCCTACACTCCTTATATTTGATGAAATAGTTGAAATATCTATAATTATCTTCGCATAGATCAGATTTCCAAATATAATAATTCTAATCCATGACAACCTTTATATTATTGTTATCATATTCGTATCGAATAGGTTTATGAACATAATAAATCCCGACCTGTAATAATTGCAGCGATCCGGTCAGCTTGGGCTCATAGCTGGTGTCCGTCGCGAGTGCCACGAGTGAATCGACGTTGCCGAGCATGACGTCCCGGAGCGATTGCCTGCGGGCTACCGTAATCGTCGCCCTGACGATGAGTCTGGTTGGGGCACTACGCGGCGTGTCCGATGTGCCAGCGTCGTTGGAGGACCATCACCGGAAATTCGGCGGTCACAGTCGGGAGGTGAGCAATCGATAAACGGAATCAAATAAATAAAAATCAATAATGTACAACATACTCTAAACATATATGCGAAGAAGGAGGATCGAGGCAACTCGCGCAGAAAGGAGACATACAGACCGAGCCCCGTTGCATGAATCGATGCATGCAAGCAAACAATGAATAATCCCATCGCCCTCCTCCTCTCACGCTATATTTTGAGAGAATTGCAGTACGTCATGTGCCAGACGAATGACGGCGAGCTCTACTACTACAAGGACACTGGGAAGGACGACTCCGGATACACGAGCTGTGACAAAGACATAGCCAAGGCCAAATACGTCAACAGCATCAATCAGACGGGGTGAGGGCGCGCGGATCGATACTCTGGTATCGACCGAGGAGGGAGCATAACAAGGCGATATAAAGTATTCAGGAATCATCAATAAATCAATTTAAAACAAGGAGAAGAGGCAGCGACAAAAACTGAACGGACATCCGTAAAATCAAATAAATCCCTGACCGTCGTTCATTCCGTAAAATAGCATGTGATTCTAGTTTACGGAATAGATATGCATGTATATCTTTAAAAATTTTGGTATTGCATTTTTGTATTATTTTATTTTTATTGAGGTATAAATAATTTCAGATGGGGTCTCCTCGATGTCGAGATCGCGAGCGACAAGATTCCCGATTGGCTTCAGGGTTATGCTGCAGGATTCGTTGAAGGTCAGCTACCGTAACCCTCGCGCTGCACCTCAATAATTTCCAGCCAGGACCACGCGGGACCTGATCGAGATGCACCTCGAGAATACGGCCAATGACTATTGCGACGGCGCTGAGGAATACTGCGAGCGCCTGGCCGTTTTCCTGCTTCAGGTTTGGCATCCTGCTAAGAACAATCCGGCACTTTGCTGAACCTTACAGAACCTCGTCTACATGCGTGAGCAGATTGTGAAGAACCCGAATGATCTCTACTGGCGTCAGGTTTTCCGCGCGGGATCGAACCCGATTCAAGCGGCCTCTCATTCAGGTCAACGTTTCCATCAACCAGTTCGCGGGCATGATCGACGGATACCACGGACGTCTGAACTCGGGCATCTCCGACAACGACCTCGTCATTCATCCCCTCTAGTTTGTGCCTTTCTGGGTCCTGCACGGAAGAAACACATTTGTGTCACGCATTACACAATAGTGTCATGTAATACAGAATACTGTCATGGATTATGGATTAGTGTCATGGATTGCACAATATTGTCGTTGCAGCCTCGTCCAACTCGCTGGAGACATCGAAGACCTCGAGATCAAGCTCGGAAAGCCGCACGGACTCCGTAGGACCTGGATCGGATCCGGGCACTGCTCCGCTCTCGTCAAGGTATGCGGGGTCCCGAACGGAAGATCCTGAGTACGGGATACTGTAACAGGTCAACGACGACAACACAAATCTGCTCTTCTCGCACGTGACGTGGACGAGCTACTCGAGCATGCTGCGACTGCAGAAGAGGTATTTTCGAAAGACGCAACACTTTTGTCTCGCGAGGGACATAAAAGTGTCGATAATCCGCTTTTGTGTCGTCGAGAACACTAAAGTGTCTCACAGGTACCGCTTCAAACTGCGTCACGCACCCGGCTCCTCCTACACCTTCTCCAGCTACCCCGGTACCTACTGCATTTAGCACGCCCTCACTAATCGCCGTAGGTTCGATCCCGTCCGTGGATGACTTCCTTCTGACGTCATCTAAGCTTGCCATCTTCGAGACGACCATCTCTAACTACAACACGGTTAGAGAGCACGCATTCGGAGAGAAGCAGAGATACAATTCTGCAGGAAATCATGAAGTATACCACGCCGCAGACACTCCTGTGCTGGGTGCGCAATCAGGTATACGGTAGCATACAACGGTTCCGATCGCAAACTGAACTCAGGTCGCCACGCGCCTCTCGAAATCTGCCGAGGAGTGGGCCGTCACCTTCGCTCGCCACAACTCTGGCACTTACAACAATCAGGTTTGGCACGATGCCAAGTATTTTTCCTGGCACATTGCCAACTTCCAGTGGGTCATCGTTGACTACAAGAAGTTCCGACGCGGAGCACGCAGGCTCTCCCGCGGCCTCATCCACGTCCTCGAACAGCTACCGTAATCCCTTTCGAACCTTTTTGGGTCACGAGTGGAAAATCTCAATCTACCGTAATTCATGCAGTGGCTACGTCCAGCACAAGGACATGACGTCGCACCTGAATAAGAAGCGCTACTGGCCCAGCTACAACATGCCGTAATTTTTGCCAATTTATCCACCTACCGTACCTCATGCTTTCGCGTCAGGACCAACATGATGTTTTGTAGCTATTTCCCTGATGTCTACGAGGACTCCAAGACGGCAGCACTGGCCGATAAGTACGGCGATTGGTTCACGTACGACAAGACTCCGAGGTATGGAGAGGCGGTCCCGAACGGAATCCCTGAGTACGGTATCCAATTTTCAGGGCCCTCATCTTCAAGCGCGACGAAAGGAAGGTGCAGGATGTCGACTCGATGAGGAAGTTCATGAGGTACCTACCGTAATCCTGAGATCACACTGTAATCATCGGATACTATAATCCTCGGATACCGTAATCCTCTCGTTCTCTAGGTCCAACGACTACACGAACGATCCCCTCTCCGCCTGCGACTGCGACCCGCCCTATTCCGCGGAGAACGCCATCTCGTGCAGGTATTTACTACCGTTATCCAAGGAGATAAACGCAGTAGCGAGGCCCGAGACCACGCCCACTCAAAGTGGGCGGGGCTTCACTCTCCTCGATACTGCGTTTATCTCATAAACACTTACAGATCCGACCTGAACCCCGCCAACGGCACGTACCCCTTCGACGCCCTCGGCTTCCGTGATCACGGAGCGACTGATGTGAAGGTGAGATTATTATTTATTGATTAATTTATTGATTTATCGATTTATTGATTGTTTGAAAATATTATTTTTCAGATCACCGACTTGAACTTGATCGAGTCGCAGTCGTTCGAAGCCATTGCCGGTCCAACCTACGATCCCGTCCCTATCTTCTCCTGGAAGACGACTCCCTTCAAGTGCGCCATTCAAAATACATTGAGTCCCGCTACGAAAACATTTGGATGTCTTTGGGTCCCGCAAAGAAACCCCCATTTCCAGGGATACGGTACGCCATCTCGGACAGCCGGACGAGTTCCGCTTCGAGCCCCTCCGCCACATCTGGAGTCAGAAGAGTTTGTACGCTTGAGGACTTCCTGGATTTAGTGGATCCACTAAACAGAGTTTCAACCGTTTCACCCATGGGTTGCTATTCGGTCATTGTTGTTTGTAGATACTTGACAGATTTCCCAAAAGATTTGTGTGCGCCGTATTTATATTTGTTGGAGTGTGAATGCAATGAAATATTGGATTTCATTTCATCGAGTTCGGGGTCTCGACTGGAAAAGTACAGTACCCCCCAGATCAAGCGCAGAACTGCTCCTTCTCGCAAGCACCCTTTGCTCCGTAGTGAGGGAGCATGTACTGGATGAGCTGGCGGTGCTGAAACACAACGAATATAAATTATCGAGAGCCAAACATTGTCGAATACCCACGCCCTATGAGGGTACAGTGCTCGCTCTTGGTCTACCGCATCATCTAGCGTTGACTGGATTAGAGGCGGTATTAGGTCAAAGGGGAATTTTGGTCAAAGGTATTAGGTCAAAGGGGAAGTAATAGGTCAAAGGGGAATTTTTCGCACTTTGGTTCTCGACAATAAATCGCCTCACACTCTTGAATTCCTTCTTGCATTCGGCGGCGACGGTTCCAAGCGAGTTACACCTCTTGGAGTACTGTAGAGTATTATTTAAGTGCAAAGATGATCTACCTCAAAATTGATATAAAAAAACTCGCCTCATTTTCGTACCACGGGAAGGTCAGAGTCTGTCCGGAATTCTCGACTTTCAGGCCATCCTGAAATCTTAGTACTTTCTGCATTTAGCAGTCCGGATTGGAAACTGGATAAACGAAGTAAGTACCGTAACGATTTCCATGCACTCCTGGCACAAGAGGCCGTTCATGACGAGGGCAGATGATGTGGCACCGAGGAGGAACAGGCAAATGATGAGGGAACGCATGATTTCTGTAAATTCCACTTTGGTTTCTTTTTATATTTATTTATTTTAATTAGTCGAAAATTAGCGGACAGGGGACCAGGAATTTCTAAAAAAAAACGAAAAAATATTTTCGTTCATATTGTCGAGAACCAGAGATCGAGTAATTTTTGCCAAAAGGACCTGCGTTGATTTGCTTCGTGCGTTGAAAAATGCGAGATGGAATTTCTGAAAGTGGAAAATGAAAATGTAATGTTGTTTGGCTCGGCCGGGAGAACTAGAGCGAAGCACCAGCGAAGCAACGATCGAAGCAATGATTTCATCCTCGTTGCACCTTATCGACAGTCCACAGATCGGGGGCCCCGTGCTTCTTGGGTACATCGAGTTCATATTCTGATTTATTTCTCCGAAAGCCTGTAGCATCTCCGATTCAATACTCTCTTCTCCTCTCTAAAGGTCTTCGGAGAACTTCAAGGCAAGGGAAGGATCGAAACGTACCGGGCTGCTCGGATATAAGCACCGTGCAACTAAATTATATATTAACGAGGGCGAGAGATAACGCAAAACGAGAGACGCAGGCTGCTCTCTCAGCCTGTGTTTCTCTTTTCACGTTGTCTCTCGCCTCGTTAATATAGAAATTTACGGGGCTTACATGAGATGGAAGAAGGGAACCATTATCTAAAGCAAGTGAGTTATGCACACATTTCAGTCGCGCGTAGTTTGGTTGTGGAGTGTGCATCACGTGCTTGAATATCAATTTCGAAATCCAGACTTGTGGGACACCGCCAACAATCCACTTTCCGTATCTTGTGTCAAAGTCGCATGGTGTACAATTCTATCGGTCAGCCCCGTTCATTTTTGGGCGGCTTCGCGGTGATTTTTTTAAAGAATATTTTATTGTAATTGCAGAATATAGCGACGAATAAAAGGTGCATTTTGTAGACTGCGGAGTTGATCAAATACCGAGACTGTGCTGCATCCACGCATCGCGTTTCCTGTAAAGTATACGATGAACATTGCCGGGCACCCGAAGCGTTCTAATCCCCTCGCCCGGACAATACCAATTACGGACTGCTTGCACCCTTGATTTATTAGGTTGGCGCATAAGTCTTGCACCATCCACTTTGGTTCCATGTGGCGCCATTTGTGCAGGAAGGCTCCCACGCTGGCGGTATGCGTAACGCAGGATACCGCTTTTCTCGCCCAATCAACAGGTCAAGGAGAAATGCATATGTAAATGTCGTTTGGTGCAAGACTTATGCGCCAAGCTAATACATCTTCTTACTCCGTTCATGGCCGATTGAATCACACGGAGCATGAAACGGGGCTCGAAGAGGTAAATCAGACGCGCGCACAGTCCGTCATTTGTCTTTCCGGTCGTTAGAATTCGAACGTTCCGGATACTCTACAATACCTCCTCTCCTCGATGGCCTCCTCCCTCTCCTTCGTCAGTCGCCGCTGCTCCTCGTCGCTCTCTCCGATCACGTTCTTATCCGGGACGCGCGGATCCGCATCGTTTCTGCGAAATGATAAACGTCGTCCGTGGTGTGCTTGGTGCGCGTCACACCATCAACGACGTTTAGGAGTAACAACGCACCTCCACTCATCAACAAGGCTTTCAAGACGACCAGCGATGTCCTGGACACCGTCGATGAATTTGGAGGAAGCCTCGACAGATGTCATGCCTGGAAAACTTGTGGTGTTTAGCATGCGCTCTAGGGGTAAGCTCTAGAATCTACTGTGTTTAGTCATCGCTAAACTGAGTAAGTTCAATGATCTACTGTATTTAGCAGGCGTGCCTCGACAATCATTCCACGCGTGCCACTTGGCGTTGCCCTTGATCCACGACCACATCCACGACTTTTCCGCCGGGTCCATGTAGCCATTCTCTGGAATTTCACCCAATTCAAATGACTTTTGGTCCCGCACGGAAAGCTACCGTATGCTCACTTTTCTCCTTGAGATCCCCCTTCGTCGCCTGCTGGTAAAGTCCCCACAGGTGGAAGGTGGTCTCGTCGAAGCGGACGAGCAGCTCGAACTGGCTAGAAATATTTATATTAATTATTTTCTTCTTATCTCTAAATCTCTGATGCCCTCACCCTCTAACATGTTTTATGCGATCCAGGCGATCCCGCATGTACTGGAAGACCATCCAAGCCTTTTCGAGCGGAGGTGTCGATAGCGGCATCGGCGAAGAACTACGAGAATAATAAACAAACTATAAAATAAATATAAAAAGTAAGCGACGAATGTATAATGGCAGGGACTTGTCTTCAGTAATCTGCGACGTTTACTACTCGAAAGTTGTACAAGGAGACCGACGCCTATTCGCTGGTGCCGAGGAGAAGGGCAATGAGAAAGGAAAGTTTTCCGTTCAAATTGGCAGCGATTCGTATCTTTCCGCATTGAGGGCAGAATTGCGTCAACGCAATCGAGGCCAATCTGTATGCGGTCGAGAAAGAGGAGCGCTAGGCGGATACCGGATAATTATGACATTTATGAACGCAGTTCTGCGTTTATCTTCATAATTCTTGCAATGACCCATTTGGGGAAGTAACTGATCCCTTTCGAACAAAAGCAAACATAAACGAATGAAACGCTTCTCTTGCCTCTTTATCCGGAAAGAACATGACAGAAAATCTAACAATAAGTGTAATCATCTGTCTAATGTACTGTAAGCACGTCGAATCATCATGCCAGTTATGCGAATCATCGATGACGCTGATGGTAAAGATAGATATAGAAGTTTGACGTGATAACTGGCAAGTTCGTGGATAATAAATTCTACATCCTTATATTTATAACTGCATTAGGTGACCATTGCCACTCCCTCCCTCCTCCTCATCGTCTTTTGATCGCCTATTTCTCCTTCTCAGGTCATCTCACCAAAGCGGTAAGAGAGAAATGGAAATCGTTCCGCTTGACCGTGACCTTGTAGCGACACACAACCTGGACGATCGTTCCGAGGTTCTAAAATTGACCTATTATAGATATTGTCGGGCACCAAATCAATTATAACTTCTAAAATCTTCATTCCCACCTTGAAGGTGAAGTTGTCGCCGGTCAGGCAGCAATCCCTGCGGTTACGCTGCTCATCCGCCGTCTTTCTCTTGTTCTGAAAGGGTGAGGCAAATATTCATAAAGATCAAAGATCAATGGGTACCCCGACGAAACCCGAAGCAAGCGGCGAGAAAGCAGCTCTCTGATCACCATCTATCACAATCCACGCTTTCGCTTCGCGTCCGTGCTCGAGATACGCCTATAATGAGCGTTCAATCGATATTGATCGATATTGATTTCTGAACCTCGACGAGACCGCGGATACCGCTTGTAGAGAGCCGCGTGGAATCGTCTGCAAGGAACACCCCATTTGATCTTTGATCTTCTGTAACGCTCTTACAGCAGGTGATGCGGGCGACTCCGCCCAGCAGTGGGAGAATCGAATCCGAAGAGCCGCTCTGAAAGAGTTTCACTGTATATTGTCGAGAACCAAAACGCGGCGCATTCTCACGGTACCGTGGCAAACTGCAGATACTGATCTACCGCTATATTTAGAGTTCGGCTCCGAAATGGAGGACAAAGAGGAATAAGAGTGTTTCAGAACCTATTTAGCAATAAAATCGCGGCAGATCAAGAGCTACATTTTTACACGCTCGGCGTGGGAATTCGCCGCAATCTGGTGCCCGACAATAAAAATTAACTCACAACAACGAGAGATTCTGCAGTGGCGGCCACGTGCGCAAAGAGCTGATCCTGATCCACCGCGTTCCATCCGCCTGTGCTAAAGCTGATGGAAACTTTCGTCGACAGCGTGAGGATGGCGCGCAGGGTGTGCCTGAAGAAGTTTAATTTATTTTAACTATTTTATTTATTTTAATAATTTTCATTATTATCGATCTTATAATATTAAAAAAGTTTTTTCCACAAACTTTTCGACAAAATGCACTTTGGCCTGAGTCTGGTTGCACTTTGGCCCGTGTCTGGTCTGGATTTCCATAATGACCGTAATCAGGAAAGTTCCTCCAACCCCTTCTTTAAAACATTTGCTATAATATTTTATTTATATTTGTCATCTTTGTAAGTACTCACAGATTATCCGAGCTGAATATTTGATCCTTTCGCAGCACGACCTTCAGGGCTTTGCTCGATACGGGGCGAGCGCCATCCAAGTTCAGCGTTCGATTCCATCGTGGGAGGCCACACGAGAAGATCCCCACTACTCGCTTCGCAACCATCGCCTTCATCCTGCGAAATAGCAATTATACCATTTTACAAATATCAACAATTCTTATCTCTTTATTTTATTTTTCTTTTGAACAAAAAACGTTGTGACTCGAAAAAAAACTTTTTCAAACTTTTATATTGCACTTCATGATCTCATGTCAGTTGATTTAGAAAAAGATGTTTTGACGATAAAAAACATACGTCGCAAAAGATACGTCTCCAAGGGCAATGCCTCTGAGATTGATGGCGGTACTGGGCGGGAGAATGTTGTCGAGAGCCGAAAGATCCGCATCAAGAGATTCAGAAACCTGGAAGGGGTTCGGATTATTAGGAAACAAATAATGGAATCCCTCTTGCTTTCGCTAATTTACAATACAAATTTACAACATCGATGAAAATCCTCAACGAACGTCATCTGAGGCGATCAGAATTCCGCGAAGTACTCGAGAAGGGTTGAGAAGTGGGTAGAAGGGTCCGTTGGAGCTCTGAATATAATAGAATTAAAAGCTACGTTTCGATTTGAAGACAAAAACTCTTACCTCGGTGAGAGCATCGATCAATTGTGGAAGTGACGTGAACGGAAGCTGAAAGTTGGGGAGGGTTAATTTTTTACCCTTTGCATTTGTTTTTGTGCTTTTCAGGAAGCTGTTCTTTTAAAGAAGGGGTGGGAGGAACTTTTCTGATTACGGTCATTATTTAAATCCAGACCAGACTCATTATCAGGCCAAAGTGCAACCAGACTCAGGCCCAGTGCATTGGCCACAATGGTCACAATGCAAATCGGTTTCCTCCTACGCCTTCTTTAACTTCGAAAAAGCGCAGTTCGCCTAAATAACTGTGGTCTAAAAACATTTGTTCAGAGCCTGCTTTCAGACCAACATAATTGTCTCACCTCCCGTGCTTTGTATGGGCTATTTTTGTAGAGCTCCATCTTGATCTTCTCTCTATCGTAACTCTGAATGAATCGTATTTAATTTTATCGGATAATTTATATAAAAATGTGCTTGATTGACTCACATGAATTCCGATCTTGCACTCATGCTGCGGAAGTTTGCACCGATTTGCATCCACCGTGTTCTTGAGGGCCCTGTAAAAAGTATATTAAAATTGTAAATGTGGATAGAAATAGCAAACTTTAAATTCATGAAATATACCTGCAGATCGCGCGCAAATCATCCACCTCTTCGGGCTTGAGGAGCTTCAAGACTCGGAATAGGAGATCGAGAGGCAATTCGAGGAGCAGTCCGCCGTCCTGTAGTTTTGTCGTTGTATTCGTAATTTTTTTTTTAAATTAAAATAATTTGGATTATGCACTCACAGCCTTCTAACAAACGCTACGGATAAAAAGGTTCAATGGCTGTATTCCAACAACGGCATTGAGTCCTACTTTCTTTATTGTCGAGAACCAATACGCTGCAAAACTAACCGGCAGCGTCGAGCGAGAGTCCATCGCAAGGAGCGAGTCGAATTCGATGGAATCTCCGTTACTAACGTCCATTTCGGAGCCACGAGCTACGACACTGGAACACGGCTCTGAGATAGACAATACAAGAATGAATTCCATTTTCATCCGTCGAGGCCCGAAAGGACAGGCTTGTGACTGGTAAGCAGCTGTATTTCGCGCCATATGTAATGCAAGGAATGTGCGTATGGCACATTTGTACGATAATATCATTTGAAGGTGTCCTGCAAAAATATGTGCCGAACATCGCTCCTAGGTGTAAAACGTTCTCTATCTATAATGTGTCAAATCTTCCCGACGGCAAGAGACATTTCTTCTGCAATGGAGAAAGAAGTATTATTGCCGAGAACCAGAGGATTGTATAAGTACAGCTGTGCGCAATTGAGACATCGGGCCGTCCAGTGAGGGCGTGGAGCAAGCCCCTTCTAACCCACCAACTCCGAACCTTCGCAAATGTATCGAAAATCTACCCCTGCCTCTTCTCTCTATTACCCACCCAGTGCGACACAAACGCGCCGGGTTCCCGGCGCGAATCCCGGCCCGTTTGTGTCGCAACTGGTTCATAATTGGCCGATTTCGCGTAGAGTTCGGGGAACTCGTGTGGTATAAGAAAACAGTCTATGTTTTCTTTGCACGAAACTATGCCCGTTTCCTGTCAGATCAATTTTTCTGAATTTTCCAAAAGTTCAGGCCAACTTGCCAGTGAGAGGCTGACAAGCTCTTTTTTCTACGATGAAGAGTCCCGTATCCTGGTCGATCTGCAAAGTTAAGTTGCGGTGGGCTGGGCCAGTCTTTTGAATGGCGACCTCCTGGGAGTCCCCAGTGTTGTAAGCAACGTTTTGTAGTCCTCCGCGGTAACGCTGCCTAAAACATGCTACTTTCAGCTGCGTTGATTGAGACATCGGGCCGAGCGGTGGTGAGCGAGGAGCAAGCACCTTTCTAACCCACCATGTTTTAAAATCAGTTCATCTCGATGCATTTATCGATTTTGATCGGTTTCCAAGTTTCCCATTCTTGAAGTCAATAAAATTGGATAGGCTCTTGAAAGACCTTGTGAATTTGCAAACCAAATCTCACTAGTGGGTCATGTTTCATTGACAGTTCAAGAAGCTCCGTGAGAATGGATGGCTTTGAAGACCACAATTACTTTCCAAGTACATTCCGTGCACCGAGCTCGCGCAGTAATAATGGAGAAAAGTTCACGCTGGCAAACGACACGTCCCTTTCAACGCGCTAATGCCACACTCACCAATGATAACTCGAAAATCAATATTTTTACAAAATCGATTACTGATCTACTTTACCTCTGTAAAAAAAAGTCAGTAGGAATCCGTGTCCATCCTTGAGGGGTACCGAGAGAATCGGGATCGAGGAGCTTCTTCGTTGTCGAATTCGCCCTCGGAATTGGAGGCCTGGAAATGGGCGAAGAATAAATGTCAACCCGGGAGATTGGTGTTATATAATAGGATCAGATCAAATGATTCAGGTATTATACCAAAATGATATTCCCTCGTTCCGTTCAACAGAAGTTCAAACGAAATAAAACTCATTTGCATCACGTCCGCACTCATGTAGTAAACGTCGCCAGTGAAAAATTGGTGTACTTTTTATGCGACGACGTTTACTACACCACGCATACCGACCTTCCCATCCGCCTTGTTGCCCTCCTCGATTGGCATTCTTCGCGATCCAGCGAATTCGCCGCCGCATTGAATTCTCCTCCTCCTCTTCTCTTCCCGTCGTCTCCACTCCTTCCCCTCCCTCCTCTTAATCTTCCTGTGCCGTCGGTGGCCGCGAGGGAATGAACTGCGAGCATCGAAGACCGCGCCACACGAAGCCTTAAATAGTTATTGATATTTCATCACTCTCCGAGTTGTCCCTTCTCCCATTCATCTCGACGAATGCAAAGTGGACCAGTCCACGTCTGCAACGAGAGGAATTTAGTATTCCGCTAGTAGCGAATCGCTTGAAATACGCCAGACTCGCTGGTTTCTCCCAGTCAGTCATGCTGACCATTGTCTCAGTAATGTTTTGTTGCAGGAAAAAAGTACTTCTGATCAAATGTCCGTTGGGAAGCAAATGTATTATTCTTTCTATGAAACTGCAAATCCGCTTCTTTATACGATTCACGGCAGTGCAAAAGTTTCACCGGAAAGACCAGTCTCAGCGTCCCCTCCGTTCCTTCCTTCCCACTGACCCTCTTCTCCAGCAGCAGCAGGTTCAAGAGGAGGACTCAGCGGTGGCGGAATATCCGGAAGAGATCTCGCACCACGATGTCTGTAAGGGGGGAGGGGGGAGTTAGTGAGGAAGAAAGAAGGTGAACACCAGCAACCCTGGCCAACATGAAACTATGCAACACCGCGAATCGCAGTAGCACCTTCGCATCAATTGAATCACTCGAGTTTTGTGCGCAATGATCTGACGATCAATATCTACTACTATATAAAAGGCTAGTCTACTACTACATAAAGAGCTCGTATGTCTGCCAGTTACGACATGTGCATAGAAGGGTCCTCAAGACCTGGGACCTTGACCAAACGACTTCGGGTCCCGAGAAAACTTCTACCGTAACCAAGTTCGGTGGGTC